>JACEGR010010023.1:0-21707 GCA_014170235.1 Listronotus bonariensis
TCAGGATGTCGGCAACAAACACGACGTGGATAAACGTTGTTGTTCCTAGGGTTATTCTGGCTTCATGTATGCCTTTAACTGGTATAACTTCTCCATTAGCAGTTTCCAAAAGGTAATTCTTTACAGGGCGGAATATTTTACAGTGAGCTACGATGTTCGGCTTCACGATGGTATGTGTGGAACCAGTATCTAGTACCATTTCGCAGTCCCGACCGCACACATTTCCAGGTACTACCAAGCTGGAGCCATTGTTCTGCAGCCGGGATACTCTAATTATTGTTGTTGATGGGGCTTGGTAGTACTGGGAGTTTTCCGGATTACTTGCAGGGGCATTCGATCTGGTACAATTTCTTTGAATGTGCCCCTCTTCACCACACTTCCAACACAGGATTCTATTTCTTCGACGGAAGGTCATGCTTTTGTTGTCTCCATCTACTTGTTTTTGACGTAGGATTTCTTGCAGCTGTTGTATTACTGTTGTCAAATTATCATTTGGATTGCTGACTTCTGGTACATAGTTTGTTCTTCGAAGTCTTGCCTGAGTTCTGGATGTCTGCTTAGCCGTTTCAAACTGAAGTGCGTAGGCAAGAGCTTCTGAAATTTTCTTTAGTCTGGCCATTCTTAATGCTTGGTTCATATCCGGATCGCGCAGCCCTTCAATGAAACTGCCTACCGCCAATTCTTGCTTAATTTCTTCCGGGTACGATGGATACGTTAAATTAACTAGACGTACAATGTCCGCTTCGTACTCTTGAAGACTTTCATTGTACTTCTGTCTTCGTCCTTGTAACTGCGCCTTATAAACTTCTTGCAGATGGGTTTCGCCGTACCTCATCTCCAGGAACATGACAATCGATTCATAGTCAGACTGCTTTTCATCGGGGATGTTTCTTAACACCTCCATAGCTTCTCCTCGAAGAGCAAGTACCAAAGCTCGAGCCTTTTCTGGTGGGCTCCAATTATTGCCGTTGGCAGCAGCCTCGAATTGTCGAAGGTATGTAACCCACGGTACCTTTCCATCGAAAGTTGGTGGTTTCATAACAGTAGTTGAATTACCACTTTCTGCAACGACACCAGTATTAGCTATTTTTTTATCTGTCGCTGTACTTCTTGTTGAATGTGGCTTTGAAGTTGATAAACTTTATCTTCAACCGACTGTTGTATTTCTTGCATATCTTCTTTAACATCTTCCTTTGTAAGTTTTAGTTCGAGTAACATTTCTTGCCTCATTTCATCTTGACTTTGTTGAAATTCTCCCTTTAAGTGTTCTCGAATCTTTACCATCTTTTCTTTGAGCTCATGCTTCATTTGTTCTTGGCTTTTCTTTATGTCTTTTTGAATTTTCTCCATTTGTCGTCTTGTTTCTTCTTGACTAATTTGAATTTCCCGCTTCATTTCTTTTTGGTTGGTCTTCATTTCTTCTTGACTTTTCTTCATTTCTTCTTGACTTCTCTTCATTTCCTCTTGATTAGCCTTTATTTCTTTCTTGAGGTCTTCTTTCAGGTTTTCTTGGCTGGTCTTCATTGCTTTTAGATCTTCTTTCAGGGATTCTTGACTGATCTTCATGTCTTCTTTCAGGGATTCTTGACTCGTCTGCATTTCCTTCTTTAGGTCTTCTTTCAGGGATTCTTGGCTCGTCTTCATTTCTTTTAGCTTTTAAGTCTTCTTGTTTTTCCATCATAAGCTTAATTAGTGCACTAATTTCCTCCATAACGGCTGTTTGTTGTCTGGTCTCAACTGGCATTCAAATTTTCTTCTTGACTACTTCGTCTTCCTTGGGTAATTACGTTCCGCTTCTGACACCAAATGTTCCAAAACACCTCGTATAAAAACACGTGCCTTCGTTTTTATACCTTTATTAACAATGTAACGTAACTATGGTTACAATAACGGCAAAATCTTAAATTGTCACTGTCTCGAAGTTTACAGCACAAAAGTCGAATCGGTACTAACTGATCAGAGGTTTCCCGTCGCCCTTTTATAGTATGGTGGAAGAGTAAAGAATGATCTAGAATATTCGAGAAATATCGTGAAAATTCCATAGTACATGATGGCATAAAAGTTATTAATGGATAATTCGGGCGTTTTCGGAAACCTTCGAAAGTGATGAAAGAACTTGGAAAAATTAAGGTAAATTATTTAAATAAATTGACAAACTAAATTAAATGATCCTAACTCTCTAAAATTCTATAACCTAAACACATTTTTGAAAGTCTGTAACAATACTTTTTAGAATGTGTTTTAAAGTTACTTAATTTTTTTCTTAAAACTTTATTTGCTTAGAAATAACCTTTAAAATATCAGTGGCTTATTTTTTTTTAATATTATTGTCTGTGGTGCTCACTGAGGCACAACTACACCTAATAATTTCAATCTAGTTAGGGCTAACTACGTTTCTATTACTTTAAACAACTGTCCAAATTTAAACCATATCGGTTTAAGGATATTTAAGATATTTATAAAATATCAACTCTTTTAAAACTTTAACGCCCTGAGTCTTAGAAACGAGGCAACACCGCATAGCAGACGAAAGCATACAACCTTTTTTTAAACGACATATGGAATCAAGCCTTGAAGTTTTGTACCTAAGTTATTAAACACCCTGTATAAGTAAGTGTAAGTTAAAATTGTCAAATAGTTCTTGTTTACACGCTAAATGTTTCATTTGTACAAATTAGATAGTTATATTTTATTGATACTCTTTATTAATACATATTTAACTTGCAGGTGGAATTATGCATAAAAATTTTAAGTGATATTATGGAACTTTTGTTTCGTAAAGATATTGGTCCTACTTTTAATGATATAGCAGAGATAATACAGGTGGATCTGCGTACGGTCATTCAGAGCCATATTAAAATGGAAAGGGAAAATCCCAATTCCGTAAGTTTTATTTAGGAAGACCTGCATTTTACGCTTTTTTAGTTTATTACAGTTAATTTTGATAACACTATTTTAAAACAAGTAAGAGCAACGTTTCCCAGAGAACATATGCAAAAGAATATAGGCTGTCACAACTCTATTTATACACAAAATAATTAAAACCGCTAAAGCTATATTTTCCAAATTTGGTATCTAAAAGGTATTGGGTATGAAGAATTTATTAGGATTATCTGCACAGTTGCCAGATTTCCCAGTTTTGTGATATACGTATTTTTTCATTTTACTAGAATGCCCCATTTATTGTTATTAGTAATCAGTAAATTGCGCAGGCTAAATTTACTAAGTCCACAAATTTTCAAAATTCCATTTTTACTAACTGCTAACCACAAAATTTTAGTTTTAGTTTAGTTTAGATGCGCTTAAATATATTTAAAACCGATAAAGCTGTGGTTAGACATTTCGGTATTTAAAGGTTTTTGGGCAAGTAGAATTAGTTAGGTCCTATTTATTTTAATTTCAATAAAAGGATCGTGCAAACTTTAGTAATATTACAATTTTTCAAAATTAAATCTTTAGCAGTTACCGAAATATGACAACACTGGAATTTCATAAAAATTAGGAAACAATGATGATATCAGGGATCAATAAGGGATGCCTGAAATTCCCCAAATACCCAATACTGTAACCAAAGCTTTACTAGTTTTAGAGGTATTTAGGCGCGAACGTACTTTTTGCTGAAAGTGTAGGGTATCATATCTTGGCAACTAATAGAGTCAGAATTGTGAAAATTTAGAAACTAATAAATTTGATCCGCCCAATTAAATGCAATAAAAATAATATCCATTAAAAATAATTTAGAAAAGTACGTGTAGCACAAAACCGGGAAATTTGGCAACTGTGCCGATATCGCTATTCAATGCTACATGTCCAAAAACCTTAAATACCATATTCCGTAAATGCATCTTTAGCGGTTTTAAAAATATTTAAGAGTTGCGGAGTTGTAGAATTTAAATTTAAAAAAATACAGGGTGTTTCATTTATTATATCAAAGTGGTTATCACTTTCGGTTAAACGGAAAGTCATGGGCAGATATTATTATATCCAAAATCGGCATCTCATAACACATTATAACATCCGAAAATTTGAAAAGTATACTATTTTACTGAAGGAAATAAAATGCTGGATAGTAATTACGTTGTCACCCGGTATAAGGTCTCTTAATTCAACATTTCTATTGTCAAGTCAGTTTTTTTAATCGGAACATCTTGTATATTTAAAAAAGTTTTGACTCTATTGAATTCTACATCTAAATTTTATAATACACTATACGTCAGTTATTGCTTTTTTTTTTTGAGATAACAACAGCATATCAATGTACTCATTAACTGCAAAAATTAAAGAAATATAATAATATTTTGTTTCTAATTTTTTAAAAATAATTTTGTCATTGTCAGAGAGAAAACTTGTAAATAATTACAATCCATTGTAAAAATTACTAATGGGTATTTCAGCAATTTAGTTTATTTTATATATGTTACGCCAAATTTGTGTAGTTGCCGATTTCATGTATTCGGTAAAATTGTGCTTAATTCGGGAAATAAGCAGTAAATAAAATTCATATGGGTGGACATGCTTAGTTATTTTTTTTTATTCGCTTTATTAAAACAAGATTTAACTAACCATACCTTCCCAATTTGACAAAACGCTTATTTCACGAATTAAAATTTTAATTTTGCCGAGTACATGAAATCGGCAATTACACAAATTCGGCGTAACCCATACATACTTACTTACTTGTCCTAAAAACCAGCATTACATCAGTTATTGTCGGTTTTTAGATTAGGTAAGTAAATATGTATCTAAAATAAAGTAAATAGCTGACCTACCTGTTAGCAGTTCTTACAATGGAAGGTACTTAATTATTAGAAGTTATCATATTGTTTCTCACTTTAATAGTGACATAATTATTTAAAAATTATTAGACCCAAATATTATTTTCTTACTTCACTTTTTACCGTTAATGAGTATATCGACATGCTATCGATATCTCAAAAACAGTGATTGTCGTATTTTACATTTTTGATGTAGATTTAATAAAGGTATAAAATTATTTTAAAAACACAAGATGTTACATTAAAAAAACTTGCTTGACAATTCAAAATTTTGCTTTTGAGTGACCTTGTATATTAACTTTATTTACTAATACTGTCCATAAAATAAGTGTAGTCAAACATTTTTTTTTACTTTTTTGTACAAGGCGAAGTTATTTTATGCATTTATATGTTGATAAATATTACATTACATATTAAAGTACCAATAACATTTCTATGTTTTAATTTTTTTATTATTGTTTTCAAGAATAAAAAACCATTTTGGAAAGTTAATAATACAGAAAAATATTTCCAATTATCAGTGAAAGGGCCGTTGCTTGTTAACTTTATTAAAATATAATAGTTGGAAATATGTTCTTGATTGGTTTCAAATTCGTTAATTAGGAAATATTGTTTACGTTACTTACCACCCGGAATCATTTTAAACAAAGTAACCGGGTATAGAGTTAATTATGAAAAATGTAGTCTTTGAGTCTTATTACAATATGTTCTTTATTATTTAATAATTTGCATATTTATTAATTTTCCTTTAATATGAAATATTTTTTAAAAGGGGTTTTAAAGTGTTTTTAATTAATCTGAAGCTTCGAAAGGGTCAAAAGACTTGGTGAACTAGTTGCTTGGGCGAAAGCGGTGCCGTTTGGCCAATAAATGAAACAATATTTCTGAATACATACATTTTTTTGTGGTCTATATTAAAGTAAAAAAAATAAGTTCAGATATTAGATAATTTTAACAAATGTGATTTTTAGAGCCACTTGGTTGCAGTTCTATTGGACATTTTTCGACAAATGACCCCCGATCATTACACGAACTACATAAAAGAATTTACAACGAACTTTGATATACTAGATTTTCTCATGGAAATTTTGGTGGTGTTTAAAGAACTTGTGAGTAATTCAGTATTTCCAAAAGACTGGTGTGATATGATTATGCTACAAAACAGTATTATTCTTAAATCGTTAAGATATTTTTCACATACAATAAGGGATTGTTTTTTCAAAAATTTGAACATGACGCATGGAATAACTTTTTCACTGTGCCATAGCATTTATGACTCAGGAGGCATTACAATTGGAAAATTTTTCCTTTAACAAAAGGATGAGAATTATCCATCAATATAAAGATATGAGACGAGAGATGGGCTTTGAAATAAGATCAATGTGGTTCAATTTGGGTCAGTATAAAATCCAGTTTGTTCCATCCTTAGTAGGACTAATTTTAGAAATGACTTTAATACCTGAATCTGAACTAAGAAAGGCAACAATTCCTATATTTTTCGACATGATGCAGTGTGAATTTTACTCTTCAAGATTAGAGCTAGAGAGTTTTGGTGACACCAAAAGAGATTCTTCGCATATTAAAGCAAACTTTAATGATTTTGAAAATGAGATGATAGTTAAGCTAGATGCCCTTTTTGAAGGTGGTAGAGGAGATAATGAATACAAACAACTTTTTTACACCACTATGATCGAACTGTGCGTACAACATACTACAATGCATGAGGAGGGGATCAAATTTGTTAAAATTGTATCCAGGTTAATGGAAAGCTTGTTAGAATACCGTAATATTATTTCGGATGATAATAAAGAGAACACTATGAGTTGTACAGTTAATTTGTTGGTAAGTAGATAGGACAGAAAAGCTATGTCTGTTTATGTTAAACTTTATCATCTAAAAAAATGGATAACTGTTGTTACAGGAAAAGGAAAACTGCTTGAGAAAAAACATAGCAATAAGTTTTCTGATTTTACTTTACTTTTCAAGCCCAAAGGTTTTTGGCAAAAACGTATGTGAAATTTTATTTGAACATATTTTTTGTACCATTATTAATATAATAATATTTTTAGGACTTTTATTCGGAAATTAATAAGAAAGAAATGTACATACGTTACCTGAATAAACTTTTTGATTTGCATATTGAATGTGATAACTACACCGAAGCAGCTTTTACTCTGGAACTGCATACCAAACTACTAAAATGGTCAGAAGAGACGTTATCATCTTTATTAAAAGGGGATAAATATTTAAATAATGCGAAGAGTCACAGGCAGTTAAAAGAAGCATTGTATTATACAATTATTGATAATTACAACAAGGGAAAGGTAAATAACTTTATTACTTTAGTTATATTGTATAAGGCTGTGTATCCACGGGCCAGTTTTTGAGGTTAGTAGTAGTGTTGGAACCTTTCAAATGATCTTCTGAATGATATTCGAACATCGAGATATTCGAAATGTTTCGAGTATTTCTTTCGAATATTTGTATTTCGTCGTGAAATATTTCATGAACGATCAATTATGAATTCATATTCGTAAACACCGAACACAAATACGAAAGATACCGAATGAATGATGAATGATATTTATATCTAGGCGTTTAATATAGACAACCCGAAAAAAATACCCCAAACCATTAGTAATTAAACGAACAAAGAATATCAGCTGTAATATTTATGGTTAAATAGCGCCAAAACTCGAAAGCACTCTGAATAAGACGAGAAATAATTCGTTGCCGCAAATAGCAACAATCTTTCAATCGGTATTTCGACAGAATAAAAGCTTATCGGCAATGAAATATAAAATGTTTCGAAAGATCTTTGTCAATGAAATATAAAATGTTTCGAAAGATCTTTCAAATATTAAAATCTTTCGAATATGCACACCACTAGTTAGTAGAGACCACAAAAAGTGGTTGGTGTGTGGTTCAAATATTGCCATTGTTTCCAACAATGCTAAAATTAATTTGTAGTCGATGTAGCTAATGCCAAACCACTTTTTTGGTCTCTATTAACTACAAAAAGTGGCCCGTGGAAACACAGCCTAAGACCGATTTGTCGCTTATCACCTTTATAATAACAATTAACAAAGATAAATTTATCATCTATCTTAAACATAATAAATAATTAAGTTTTAAATCTATACAGGGTGTCCGAAAAGGTGATTTCGTAAATGATATTGCTAATAGAGTTAGCCAAAATTATGTTGGTATATAATATATATAAATAGAAGGTCTACCGTGTTTCGTTAGGGAGTTGAATTTTAAAGTTATATAAAAAAAACATTTATAACTTTTGAACTGTACATGATATCGATATAAAAAGACACTCCTTTTTGTTATTAAAAAAGAAAGGAATTAATTTTTTTTTATCTCTGTCAAAAATGCACACATTTTGGCAACTTTTTTTAAATCTAACTTTAAAGGTCATAAAGGTTATTTTTGCCCATTATATCAACACTATCACTTACGACATAACCTGGAAAATGGATACCCTGTATATTGGTAATTGTAAGAAATGTGAGCTGGTTGTCCTTAATTAATATCTAGTTAAGAAAATTTTTGTTGTTTGCCAAATTTGGCTTTAAAACATAAAAATATATATTTTCTAACCAACGACAATATAAAAAATTTCAAAGCTAATTTTTTATTGGTTTTTAGCCTAAATTGTCATTAGGATATCTTGCCCCGGTGTGGGCAAAAAGGTTTGACTAATTATTTCATTCATTACCAATATATCTTTGGGTTGCTAAAAAAAAAAGAAATAAAACTTTAATATTTTCAGGAAAATATCCAACAAAACAGTTATTTTCCCAACAAGTGCACAAAGTGATACTATCCCGCACGCGAAAGCTGTTAGACGAACGACGCGAAGCGGCTTCGGATAATCTTTAAGTATGGGAAAGACGCTTTGTGCAAGTGTTAGGAACAATACTCTTTTCAAAAATAGAAATAAAAAATATTTTTTTTTACCAAAAACATCAAAAAATCTCTTTTTCCCAACTTTATACTTGCCCAGCAAAAATAATTTATCATTTGGGTGGTTATTTTTAGGCTTGTTTGTCATTAGCATATTTATAATAAAAAATAAAAACAGCTATATTCTTAAAAATAAATAAAACTTGGCCATTTAACCATTAAATTTTAATCAGACATGCAATGTATCTAATAAACTTAATTTTCATTGTTAATTTATCTATTTGTTTTATGCACAAAATCTGCCCTTAAATGACTCGTATTTTTTATAACCACCCATTTAGATTAAGAATTTTAAAAAAATAGAGGATGTTAAAAAATATACAGGGTGTCTGTAAATGGCGCGGGAAAATGCTATCACAAATTTCGAATGCTAAAATATAACGATTTATGAAAAAAATTATTCAATGGTCTTTTTTGTTGGGTACACGCCAAAAATCTGGAAAGAATGGGACCGCTTCGGTCCTGGTCTCGGGGTATACCGAGCTGAGCCTTTTTGCCCTATTGATCCCTATAAATTGGCCGGTCGCCTGAAACAAACTAAGGAAAAACCCCAAAAAAAAATCTATTTAAAAAACGACTTTTCGAAGGCAGGTCTGCTACCGTTGCGTTGTTAGGTTAAAATTAAGTTAAACATTAAAATAAAAAATTAACAAATATAAAGTGATTAAAATTTATTTTTTAATTAGTGTCCCGAGTGACATAAGTATAAGGTGTATTGCCACAATATTCGGCTATCGGCATCTACTTTGGACTAATGTAAGTTGGGTCCGATCATCGTATTTTACTTTCGGAAATTTGTGGTAGCATTTTTTCCGCAGCTTTAACAGACAGCCTTATATTAGTTAATTATACAAGATCAGTTTATTAAAATACTTTTTAAAATATTTTATTCTCAGATGTGGGAATATGCAATTGAAAAATGTAAAGAACTGGCACACCAATATGAACAGGAGACTTTTGAATATGAACGTTTAAGCGAATTACATAGAAGACTAGCTGACTTTTATGATAACATAATGAAACATGCAAGGCCAGAACCAGAATATTTTAGAGTTGGTTATTATGGGAAAGGATTTCCACAGTTCTTGCAGAATAAAGTTTTTGTGTATAGAGGAAAAGAATACGAAAGATTAGCTGATTTTAATGCTCGAATAATCAACGAATTTCCAAAAGCTCAACTTCTGAATAAATTAACACCACCAGGGGAGGAAATTAGTAATTCTGACAAACAATGTATCCTTTTCTTTCTTAGTAGTACTGTTTTATTTATTTGTACATAAAGTAATGCATTGGCGTCAGGGTTGAGTGGGGTGATTTTTTTTAAGCATAACCAAATTGTTTTTATATGCAAATAATAAATGTCATAAATTATACTTTATACATGTATAATTTGCTAATTAAGACTAGTCCTAAAATAATGTAACAATTAGTTTTTAAGAGTTCTACTAACTTAGTTGCAGAAAATACATTATTTAATTTGAATATTTTTAAACGTAATGTATCTTAAAATAACTGAGTCTTATAACAAACAGCTTTAAGTTTGCACCAAAAAACAATTAAAAAATTAAACTATAAAGATTTTTTTACTATCTTGGGATAAACTATACCGGGTGACAACGAAATTACTATCCAGCAATATATTTTTTCAGTGAAGTCGTATAGTTTTCAAATTTAGGGACGTTATATTGTATCAATATTTCCGGAAAAATTAAATGCACTAGGAATATTACCCCCGAAAATCTCTAAAGTAATTTTTTCAATAATAAATTTTAAAAAATGCACATTAGAATTTTTGAAACTATTTTATTCTAATTTTTTTTCTAACATACTTTCCTTAATAACAAAAATGTAGATATCCAAATTAATAAGGTAGATCCTGTAATGGACGAAAAGAAGCAACGTTTTTCTGGTAAACCTGTTTGTGAACAAATTGTAAGGTTTTACAAGGTAAATAATATTCGAAAATTTGCTTTTTCGAGACCTTTTACAAGGAAAGACCCACTTATTCAAAGCGAAAATGAATTTGCACATTTGTGGCTGGAAAGAACAGAGTTGGTGACGACCTATCCATTACCTGGAATTCTTCGATGGTTTCCTGTAGAATCTGTTACTGTAAAGGAAATATCACCACTAAGAAACGCAATAGAAACATTAGAAAGGACTAACAAAAATTTAATAAACTATATAACAATGTACAATAAAGATAAAAATATGCAGATTAATCCGTTGAGTTTGACATTAAATGGTAAGTTACTATGAAATGATATTTAAAAAAAATAAGATAGTGTGTGTTAAATAAAAGACGTTATTTTTATGACTTAATTTTATTTCTCTTTAAATTAAAGGCAAGAACGCTGAAGGTCGGCAGTATGAGCGTACATAAAAAACAAACTGATTAAACATATTTTTACCTGTATCGAGTACAATATAAAAAATAAGAAAATCATAATTGGTACTATGCTACAATAGGAATAAAAAGAAGCACATGCTCATGATATAGAAGGATATACTTCAAACGTATAAATAAAGTCGAGCATTTACTTACACGTGCCAGTATTTACTTATAGAAATGTGATGCTACTAAATAGCAGGATCACTTTTCTATGAGTAAATACTCGCACTTGAAGTAAATCCTTCTATATCGTATACTTATAAGCAAGCTTCTTTTTATTCGTATGGCCCATTCTGTTTTAGTAATTAAAATTATTATACCGGTAGTGCATCGCCAGACTGGCCATAGAAAATCCCATGTACATTTTGATGCCTTTAAATATTGGCTCCCCTACTGATTTTACAACAAAATTGTATTGGACTAATTTTTAGCGGTTAATAAGATAAGCTTACATATTACATTTTGATATTTTCCAAGAGGCCAATTAAATGTTATTTAAGAAAAACTATTTGTAAAATCGTTGCATACCTGACACATACCGTAATGAATCCACCAGTAATGAATAAAATATCTTGTAATTTTTTTAATTAACGTTTTACATTCTATTAATTATTTATTGTTATATATTCATTACTGGTGGATTTTTACGGTATGTATAAGGTATGCAACGTTGTTACAAAAGTTTTTCTTAAATAAGTTTTAAATGGCGTATCTTATCAATGACTTCAAAATAGTCTAATACTATTTTGTTGTAAAATCAACAGAGGACCCCATATTAATAGATAAATGGGATTCCCTATGGCCAGTCTGGAGATGCACTACCCAGTATAGTTTGTATTTTATCTCATTTTAATAGTATCTTATTAACCTAGGGACTAAAGTGTCTCTTTTAATCCCGCAGCGAAAGGTTTGTAGCCCGACCGTGAGGAGGGCTACAATTTGCCAAAAATAAAAAAATTACAAAAATTAATTGACCACTACGGTATATTAAAATTATTGTTTATGATTGACAGCTCGTATTACTGACAGGTGTCATTGATTATTGTTGGTATTTTGGATTTACTTAAAAATTTTGTGCTCTGAAACTGTTGCTGTGGTAAACAAATTTGTTGTTATCAATCGGCGTCACCAAACAATGAGTTCAGAGAAATCGTACAGCGTTTTTTCGAAAATAAGCATTGAAGAGACCGCCTAAGAGGCCATTGCTGGCCTTCTTCCACAAAAATCTCACAAAGCTTATAAGAAACAGTTCCTTGATTATCAAAAATGGTGCGCTGAACAGCAGGCAGAACATTTTACGGATAAAAAGGTGCTCCTGGCTTACTTTCTGCAGAAGTCAAAAAGCTCAAGGCATCTTCTTTATGGAGCCAATATTCCGTGATCAAAACCACGATATCTGAAGCAAACATCGACATCAGCAAATATAGTAAACTTACGGCATTTCTAAAGAGAGAGAGTGACCATTACAAGCGGAAGAAGACCAAGACATCACTAAAATATAAAAGGAATTTCTTTAAAATGCTCAGATGAAGAATATCTAGCACAAAAGGTTAGATTGTTTTTCTACACTTTGAGTATTTTTCTAATAGTACTACTATAGTTACCCTATATTGATTGTTTTTATCTACAAAACTACAAAATTTACTGATAGAAAACTAATTTTGTTTGGGAGTTGACGGAGCATGTCGACGAAAGGAGCTCTGCCAGTTAGACTGCAGCCATGTCTTAAACCATGGAAGCTTTTTTCTAGTGAATCTATGGGACACAAAATCAGAAAAGGATCGCGCGTTTGTAATAAAAACCTCTAGTGAAAACTCTTCGAATTGTAGTGGAAATGGTGAGAAAATATATTTGTCTAAGGCCGTTTACACAGTATACAAGATTTTTGTGTCCTACAAAAATGGGAAATACAGGACTTAGCCCATAGGAAAAATACATTTGGACAGCTACCAAGCAGAATTGCTGGCTATTTACGACTACCAGACGCAAACCTATATACTGGGCATTGTTTCCGCAGATCATCAGCTTCTTTACTTGCCGACTCTGAATCAACCATAGATGTGTTAAAAAGACATGGTGGTTGGAAAAGCAGTTATGTCGCTGAAGGTTATGTTGAAAATTCATTGTATCAAAGAAGAATGTTGCCGATCAAATTTTCACCAATGTCTCCTCCGATGTTAATATGGCATCAGCATCAAACATAGAAAGATCAATTTCAGAAAATAAGACGACAACGGCGACGGCGACTGCTACGTATGTGCAGAATACGTCTATAAGTAAAAATGTTACTTCCAACTGTCCACCCTTTGTAAGCCTTGCAAACTGCACCGAAGTAAATATAAATGTAAATATATATCATAATAAGAACTAGATTTAAGTAATACATGTGCAAATTATTCTTTTTACTATAAATTTCAATAAAATGATTATTATTTATATTGGAAGAAATTACTTTAAATCTCCCAAGAATTAAAATTACTGTGCATAAAGATTGTTTAACCCTTGTCATATCAGTCATATTAGTCTAAATAGGCTCGAGCTTACAGGTAATTTAATATTATATATTGAAAACAATAAAAAGCAAAATTTTTACAAGCTGTCATATTAACGGAAATAGAAGGCAGAAACTTAGCAGTTGTAATAAGGCTCGAGAGACCTTTAAATTAGAGTATCACTTGACCCCTTTCCATTTAAGATTTTGGGGGAGTCTCACCCTTGCTAGAGCTCTGGCAATTCTAGGGGTGAAAGTAGAAAAAAAAATGTTTCACTTTAAAAAAAGTTGACTTCCATGGCCAACCTGTATAATATATTACGTAATATACATTAGGAAATATGTGTCCTTGAAAATTTTTCTCTAGATTTTCCTAGGATGTCGCCATCAAATCCTGACTTGGTTCCAATGGTACCAACTCCGAAGTATAATCTTCTGAATAAAAAACTTGACGGAGTAATTGATACACATATGTAATGGAAAATAAACAATCATACGTAAAATCTACTTTTTTGGAAGTTAAAAACTAAAAAATATATTAAAAAAGCTATAAATGTGAGTCCTGTTTACAAGGAAAGTTCTAAAAAAAACTAAAATTAAAGAAAGCGCTTTTCAATCCCCCTTATTTTTAAGAACACATTGTTAACATTGCTTAATTTCGAGTATAGTTTACTCTTACAACACAAAATAGAGGCCATCAATTTTTATCTTTCAACGGTATGTTAAACCTAAAATTTTATAAAAATAGAAACAGGCAAATCAAAATGTTCTGCGCCAAGGCTAAATGTTGTTAGTAAATTGGTACCTATAAAATGATAAGTATTATTAGCAATGATCAAACCTTTTCGAACACATCTTGTGTGATCGATTCATTGAAAAGTAGGCTTTTAAATATTTTTAAAACTTGGTAACAGTATAAAGTAGTCGGGGACATACGACTAAAATATTTTGACATTTCTACCACTTCCGGTCATAACGGAAGTTAATGTCAACTTTTTTATTTTAAATGGAACCTTAGACCTTAGAATAGGGCCAAAATAAACACTCTATGTTATTATTTATTTTTTATATTTTGCGAACAATTTTAAACATAATTTATGTTTAATGTTTGATACCTAAGTCCAACCGTTTTTGACTTATTTTAAATTTTATGTCAAAAATGACGTTTGCAAGCCATTACAAAACCATCAATGTTTTTTAAACAAAACCCTTTAATAGGAATTGGTGGTTAGGTTTCTCAAAAGCCTTTAATATGAATTTGGGTAGAGCTTCTCGAGGAAAAGATCTTTTTAGTACACTGTATTTTGACAATAATTAAATCAGCGTGGTGAAACATGATCCTTAAAAATTATATCGACAAAAACCCTAAGTCATTTTTTTGACTGATAACCCGTATTTTTATTACCTTATTCTAACGGCCTTATAAATAAGGGTAAGTTTGTATTATAATATATATTATATAAAATTTATAATTTTCGAAATATTAACAATTCCATATTTACCAATGCTTTTAAGTACGGCTTAGTTTGGCTTTTAGTTCACCCTGACGGCGAAATGCGTCGTCATGGCCAACTACAACGTACCTTCCTGTACTTAAAAGCATTGTTAGAATAGATAACTATAAAATTGTTAATATTTCAAAACCATAATTTTTGGAAATACATCCTTATTCAAACTGGCCCTTATTTTTAATGCTTAATAGGATAAGGTAAAGAAAGATTCAACTTAAAAAAATGATTTTGAATTTTAATTTTTTGTAGTTATAATTTTTAACGACTTTTTTGCCCACTATGTATTTATTAATTGTCAAAATATTAATACAGTCTACTAAAGAAGTTCTTTCTCTTCGAGATTATTTTCGAGAAACCCAACCCCAATTCATATTAAAGGCTTTTGTTTAGAAAACATTTGGTGGGTATGAAATGGCTTGCAAACGTCATTTTTGACATGAAATTTCAAATAAGTCAAAAGTGGTTTATCTTTGGTATACAACATTATACATAAAATATGTTGTAGGGATTTCCATTTAAAATAAGGAAGTTGAGCCCAACTTTTTGTATAACGAGAAGTGCTAGAACTGTGAAAATTTGTTAGTCTTATGCCCCTCACTGACTTTATAATGTTACCAAAATTTTAAAATTTTCTAATGGCTACTTTTCGAGAAACCGATAGCAACAGCTCCTCGCAGGACACCCTGTATTATGGTAGGGGAGCCCAAGAGGGGATTTCAGGATTTATTACAGCGCGGCATATTAATATCCCGAAGGATACCTTGTACCCAGTTAAGTACCTCCACCAAATCTGAGCCTCGTATACAGGCCGATCATAAAAAACAAAAATATACCCATTAGAAATTGTCGAGCGCGTTAGATTAAGATAGGGTAAGTTAATTACATGCTAAAGAGTGTATATTCCACTAATCTGACAATTTGAGAGTGACGTAAATAAAACAAAGGGCTACAAAGAAAAACGTCAGATTAACATTTTCAAGCGTAGCTATTTTTTTATTTTAAAGAAAATAACTTGGGGATAACAAAAAATATATAATCCGATACAACCCGAGCGATTTCAACAAGCCGAAATAATAAAAGTATTTTTTTGACATATTTAAAAGTCTATAGCCACTTTCCCCACCGATGAAAAGGTATACATTATATAACATTTTTTCCTCTTATCATTTAGGCTTTGCAACCCAATAGGCGTCTGTGACGCTCGAGTAAATCCCCATTTAACATCGTGGCCTCCCCTACTACTATTATAACGCACAATAGAAAAATTCCCTTCAGTCTTGGTGTATTATACAAAGTATTTTACTCCCTTAAATTTTATTGTTACTCCCTTTAAAGACAGACATGACTGTCCCTAAAGGTAGTAAAATACTTTGTACTCTTTTTTTATTATTTATTTAGTCAAAATAGCCTCTAAGTAGGCGTAAAGCCTGGTCTCAAGGAGTTATATACATATACAGGGTGTTACAAATTACTAGCATTGCTATCTCGGTAATTATAAGAGTTAGAGAGTTCGTTAAATTAAGGCAAACTTTCGCATTCTAATGCTGAATAATTGGGTGAAGAGAAATTTCCAAAAATTGTTGTTACTTCTGGAGATATTAAAAAAGAAACAAAAAACTCAATTATCCATTTTATTTTTAGGGCCTTGTTAGTTATTATTTTGAAAAATCAATGGCACTTTTTTATGTTCTTTCCGATACGACGTTTCGTTTTTAGCTACCATCATCAGCTTCATTTTTTAAATACGGACCAGGATGATGGTGGATAAAAGACGAAACGTCATATCGAAAAAATAAAAATATGTTTTTGCGGATATCTCCGGAAGTAACAGGAATTTTCTAAATTTCTCTTCGCCCAATTATTCAGCATTAGGATACCTATTGCCCTAATAGGAAAAGGAGATAACAATGCTAATGCATCGAATTTGGAACACCCTGTTTCGACCACCACCTTTTGTATAGTGCAAACAAATATGCTCTAAATAAGAACACATTCTAAATACAGAAAAAAGGAGGTTTTAATTTCTGTATATCATTTTAGGTATTTTGGATGCAGCTGTGATGGGAGGTATAAGAAATTACGAGGAAGTATTTTTCGTCCCAGAATATTTAGAACATCATAGCGAAGATGAAATTTTAATAAACAGGCTAAAAGATCTAATAGCGGATCAGATTCCTCTATTAGATTTGTGCGTGCAAATTCACAAACAAAAAGCTCCAGATAATTTGCAACCTCTACAAAAAAGGATGGAAGAATGCTTTACCATCATGAAAAGTGATGTTGAAAAGAAATATGGAAAACGGGTATGGTAAAATTGCTTTCTGGTTAATTAGGAATTTATAATGATGTTCATTAAATTATTCATTTATTCGATGGTATTTAATTACAACAAATAGGACCACTTCGGTCCTGGTCCCGCGGTATAGTCGATATTTAAATTAGAATATTTTAAGTTTTTTGGGGTTTTTTTCGTTATTTTCTTTCAGGCGACCGGACAGTTTGTTGGGGTCAATAGGGCTCTACTCGCTGTACCCAATTAAATACCGTCGAGTTAATTGGGAATTTCGTAAGCAAAATCTTCTATTGCTTAGTTCTATCATTAAATGTAATTGCTTACTTTTTACTGGTTAGGTAATATCTTAACAAAACCGTAATCATTGTCAAGACAATTTTAAATTAACATTAAAAACGTGGATTATTTTTTTACGATAAAAAATCTTTATAAATGAATGAACATTTCTAGGTACCTTGCATAATACAATGTGGCTAATAACTTTTGTACCCTTAATTTTTTCTTTACAAAATTTGGGTATGACTAATGGGAGGATATAAACTACGTTTTGACGTAAAAATTATGATTTCAACAATCAAGATTGGGTAGAGCGAGTAGAGCGGATGGGCGCCATCTTAGAAAAAAAATAAATAAAAAGGGGCTATTTGTGGCACATCATTTCAAAGCTCCTGACGAGAACTTTATAACCCTAAAATATAAACTTAATATTTTCACTTACCACAAAATGGCGGTACGTTTTTACCAAAATACCTGATTTGGATGGCCATATTTCCGAAATCAATGAAGTTAAATGTACTGAATGTTTTATTTTCTTAAAATTCTTTAAAGTTTTTTTAATGGTAATATAATATACAGGGTGCTTTTATAAAAATATATCCACTTTTTGTCCTATCCTGTATATTATTATCAGTATTACCGTTAAAAAGATATTTAAAAAATTCCACATTAGGTACATCCAACTCTATTAGTTTCTGAAATATGGCGATCCAAATCAGGTATTTAGGTAATTTTTAAAGTACTGCTATTTTTTTGTTGTAGGTAAAGGTATTGACTTTATATTCTAGGATTGTTAAGTACTTATGTATATGCAGCTTTAAAATGATGTGCCACAAGAGCCCACCTTCTATTTATTTTTTTTCCTAAGGTGGCTCCCATCCGCCATCTTAATTGTTGCAACTATCATTTTTACGTAAAAACTAGTTTATACCCTTAATTAGTCATACCCAAATTTTATAAAGAAAAATTAAAGGTACAAAAGTTAGCAGGAGGGGGACTATTTACGACCACACTGTATAATAAAAGTTAAGATTACTTTAAAATTGAAGAAAGCTTAACTTTTATTATATTATGCAAGGGCATAATAGTTTTACACAGTATATAAAAAGTTTAATTTTCTTAAAATGTTTAATATACATCTTTACTCTGGAGGAAAGTCAAATATTATTTTGTATAAAAACATTGGTGTGTTAACTTGTATTAAAAAGTTATTTAAAAGATAAAAAAGTATAATGAACCATCAAAGCCCAAAATTTTAAATATTGTTCCGAATCACCTCGTATAAAAACACGTAACTATGGTTACAACAACGACAAAATCTTCTCTTGTCAATGTCTCGAAGTTTACACCACAAAAGTCGAATCTATACTAACTGATCGAAGGTTTCCTGTCGCCCTTTTATAGTATGGTGGAAGAGTAAAGAATGATCTAGAATCTTCGAGAAATATCGTGAAAATTCCATAGTACAGGATGGCATAGAAGTTCTTAATGGATAATTCGGGCGTTTTCGGAAACCTTCGAAAGTGATGAAAGAACTTGGAAAAATTAAGGTAAATTATTTAAATAAATTAACAAACTAAATTAAATGATCCTAACTCTCTAAAATTCTATAACTTAAACACATTTTTGAAAGTCTGTAACATTGCCCCCTTCCAAGTTTTGATCGTCTCGATCAAGTATCTTCACTGGCTTGATAACGGCTTAGCCTTTCTAGATGTACTACTTTCATCTTTGCCTCTCGACTCTTCTGTATACGGACACCAGATCATTAAGCCGTGTCAACACTTTATATGGTCCCTCCCATGACTTCTGTAGTTTCGGTGAACGCCCCTTGGTTCTTCTTGGATTGTATAACCAAACTTTTTCACCGACGACAAATCCCTGATGGTTAGCTTTCAAGTCATAGCGGGATTTCATACGGTCACTTCCTTTTTGTAACTTGGTACGCACCTCTTCATGTATCCTCTGTAGCTGTTTACTTAGTTGACTTACATAGTCTTCTGCTGGTTCTTCATTGGTGGAAGGTCGTCCTGTAAGCAAGTCGACTGGAAGGCATATTTCCGCTCCGAAAATGACTTTAGCAGGTGTTTCGCCAGTAGTTTCGTGAATTGCGGAGCGGTATGCTAATAAAAACGGCTGTATACAGTTATCCCAGTCACTTTGTTGGTCATTTACTTTAATTTTCAGGTAGTTATCAAGTGTTCTGTTAAACCGCTCTACCATACCATCGGACTGGGGATGAAGAGGTGTTGTTCTTGTTTTATGGATTCCCAGGAGATTACAAAGGTTCTTGAAAAGATCGGACTCAAAGTTTCTGCCTTGATCGGAATGTATTTCTCTAGGAACTCTATAGCGACAAATCCATTGTTGAAATAATACATCGGCAACAGTGATAGCTTCTTGATTTGGGATTGGGTAGACTTCTGGCCATTTACTGAAGTAATCCATGCTACCAGTATATAGCGATTCCCTGATTTACTAACTGGAAATGGCCCTGCTATGTCTATGGCAATTCTTTCAAAAGGTGCCCCTACATTGTATTGCTTCACCTTGCCATGGCTTCGTGTTTTCGGTCCCTTGCTGGAAGCGCAGTCCTTACACATTCTGCACCAGTCTTTTACGTCTGCACGACTTCCCAACCAGTAGAACCTTTCTCGAACCTTTTCAAGAGTCTTCATAACTCCGAAATGGCCACCTCCTACACCATTATGCAAGGCTTGCAATACTTCAGGAATCCTTTTGGTTGGTAGGATTATCTGATGTTTATGGATTTTGCCGTCAGAACTTTCCCAGACCCTTTGTAATAGGCCATCTTTAATAACCAAAGAGTCCCATATGGCCCAGTACCCTTTATGTCTTGGAGACTTTAAAGCTATTTGCTGATATGGTGGCCTTTTCACATTTTCTGTCTTAAGTTTGACAATGTCTCCAAAATCTGGATCTTCTAGTTGTTCTTTTGCCAAGATCTTAGGGTCCCATTCTTGAGAGCACTGGATGCGTGTTCTTCGGCAGTGGAATTCATCGGGATCTTCTTGCTCTTCTCGTCTGCTGCAGTGTTTGCATTTGTCCGGGCAGGGTCGTCTTGATAGAGCATCAGCATTCTTATGGTTCACTCCTTTTCGATGTTCGATTTTAAAGTCGTATTCTTGAATACGTTGCAGCCATCGGGCTATCTGACCTTCAGGGTTCTTGAACTGAAGCAACCATTTAAGTGACGCGTGATCCGTTCTTAGGTGGAATTTCTGGCCATACAGATATTTATGAAAATGCTCCAAAGATTTGACAATAGCTAAAAGTTCTTTTCTCGTGACACAATAATTTCTTTCAGGTTTGGACAGAACTTTGCTAAAATAGGCTATTTTCTTGGCCATCTTGAATCTGTGACAAAATTCCACCAATAGCAGTGTTGCTTGCATCAGTGTCCACAATAAATGTTTTATTTGGTTGTGGATATGACAACACAGGAGGATTGCAAAGGGCTTTCTTTAGATGTATGAAAGCTGTCCGTCTGTAATAGGTACACAATCCCAGAAAACTTCTAATTTCATGCTTGTTCTTTGGTACAGGCCAGTTCTGGATAACTTCAGTCTTCTCTGGATCAGTTTTTACTCCTTCTCCGGTAATTATATGCCCTAGGTACTTTACTTCTTTCTGGAAAAGGTGACATTTCTTTGGACTAAGCTTCAGCTGGGCGGATCTAAGCTTCTGAAAAACCTCTTTAAAAATTTTCAAGTGGTCGTCAAATGTTTTTCCAAGAATTATAATGTCATCTAGATATACTAAGCAGGTTTTCCAAGTTAGTCCCCGTAATGTCAACTCCATCAAACGTTCAAAAGTAGCGGGGGCATTGCATGAACCAAATGGCATAACATTAAACTGCCACAGTCCGTTTCCAGTTGAAAAAGCAGATTTTTCTTTATCTTCCGGATGAAGTTAAACTTGCCAATAGCCACTTTTTAGATCTAATGTCGAAAACCATTTTGATCCGGTGAGT
>JACEGR010010024.1:0-21699 GCA_014170235.1 Listronotus bonariensis
CTTTATGGTGCCCCCATACAAAAAAGAAAAATGACGTAGAACATAACTCTAAACGGGCTTTTAAGTTTTGGCCTAATTGAACCACAAAAATGCAAAATTTTACGTTTGTCTTTTGAATTGATCCAAATGTACTCAAATGCTTTAAAAATAACAAAGCTTTGACATTTTTCGAAATTTAAGGGTAACAAGTATAATTTACGGCAGTTAATTTAGTTCGATCAATCTCTACGGGGTAAGTTGGAAAAGTAAGTTTTTTCCAATTTTTTAATAGAGGCTGTGCTTTTAAAATATGACATAATTTTTACTTCTCAACACGTTGTTCAAACTAATATTTTTCTTCAAGTTCAAAAATAAAGGTAGTTTTCTCATGTGTCATATTCGTTAATTTGCACCTACCTCGTATACGCTATGGTTTATTTAAATTTTGATCAGTGTTTTGTAAGTTTCGCTGTATGCAGAAATTTTTATCAAAAATAATATTTTTAAGAATCAAAAATTATAAAGTTTTCCATATGGTTCAACATTTCTGGCGGTCACTGTAATATCAGGGCCGATTTAGACGTTTGGAGTCCCCGGGCAAGTCTAGCTTGTGGAGGCCCTCGAATAAAAGACAATTATATAGGCCGGATTTTTCTCCAAAAATTTAATTTCTTATTAATGTTCTGTCAAAAAAGTTGAGAAGCAAACCAAAAAAGGTCTAACCCTTATATTGCAAGCTTTTTGACTACAAGGAAAACGTTGTGAGGGCCTATAATATACTTACTTGTGTAGTCCTCAGAACTGTAGCCCCGCCTGCCTTCCCCATAAATTCGGCCCTGGATATAATGTGCCAGTTAGGTTTATTCTTAAATGGCACCCACAAGAGTAAATGTGTCTTTGGTCTGCAGAACTTGGCCGCTCATAAGTGAAGGATGAGTATTTAATTATTTTTTCTGCGACAAAGAACATATGTATGTAGTTGTGTTTTGGATGCACTTGTGAAAAGATTTTTGGCGGCCCAACCCAAAATATGTGGATGTTAGAATGTAGGTACTGCGTGACAGTATCTGCATTTTTTTAAATAGCCTTGTACGCTTTAGGTGATAAAACGATAACTTCGTTTTTATATCTGTTAATTTTAAAAGCCGTATGTTCTACCAAAACGGATTTAATCGTATTAAAAATATGGACAAAATTAAAAACAAAAACTAGAGAGCATGATAAAAATAAAAAGTCGATTTATCACATAATTAACTTCTTAACAAGGCAGTCTAAGTGTCCCATTTTAAACATTAAATTTCTGGTTATTTCGGATAAAACCTAAAATTTGTCAACTATGCACAAAAATGACTTTTTATTAGAATAACAACTAAACCAAGTTTCGTTCATATCGATAAAGAAGTAACAACATGGCATTTAAAATAGTATATTACATTACAAGTGTGACAAACTGACAAATTTTACACAAGTTGGAATATTGACAAACACACGAGTGTAAGAAAGTCATTTTACATAAGTAATGTACACTTATTTTTCTACGACCACAATTTGTTTACTAAAAACTAAAGTTTAAGTTTGTTTGTCTTCACAGAAAACAATTGAAAATTTTGCAACACTAGGGTGACATATACTTTTCCTCACTTTTATATTTTTTTATTTAAAATTACGGTGATTATTTACAAACCGGTTGCCTCGCCGATTTGAATAAAATTTGGTATACGTGGTTTTTGGGGCGCTGATTACAAATCTGAATTGTTAAGCTTCACTTTTAATCATTTCGATCACAATAGCCTTGCTGCGAGTATGATGATGAATATCCCAAAAACAAAATATTTAGACTAAAAATTCGTGGAAAGATTCGTAATCAGCGCCCATAAAAACCCCGTATACCAAATTTCATTAAAATCGGCGAGGTGTCCGGTTTGTAAATAATTACCAAAATAGCCCACCTAGTAGCTTTGTATAAGTTTCATAATCTTAAAATTTGAAAAGGTCCTTACTTAAAAAATATTGCCTGGCTTTTTCAATGTAATTTCAATGAACCGCGTCCTCCAAATTTATTTTAAATATATGCCAATGATAATATTTTAGAATGAAAATATAACATTTATCCTAACTTAACAGGTGTCAAACAGACACTTAACAGTTTTCTTTCTCGTGATTTTACTGTGGTTTAACTGCTCTTTATTACGTGTATAATTTAACGATGGATGCAATTTTGTATCCAATGTTTTCAACTTTTAACCTAAGCTTTTAACTTACTTGTCAATCAATCAATTAATCAAATTTTGTGGTTAATTTTTGTTCTTTTCTAATTTTGACGTACCAAAGTCGTGATACGTTACCGATCGCGGTACGGATACGTGTACCGTATTGATAAGTTTAACGTAATGAGTTGGATGATGGTTTTTTAAGCTGCTTTTTGTCTCTAATACTTTATAAAATGTAGGAAAAGGACAATAATTATGTTTATTTTAACCGCCAATGCAGTGACGACAATGAATTTAAATGCACCAAAATACTTCCGTGCCCGTGTCCATTAAGCAGAACAACAAGAACATTTAGCTAATTTATATTAGAGCAGTAAAACATGGATAAGCTTCAAAAACAACTAGATTAGAGTGCTTTATTTAATATGTCTGGCTTTGAAGAGATTTTATGCCAGCTTGTTGGCAACCAAATAATTTCGAGGAATAACCTTTTTATTGTAAGAAAGAACGGGGAAATGGTACGCACCTAGGAATTGTAATTTCGACCAAATTTAACCGTAACCATGCGCTTGCTTACACAAAAATATTTCCGAAAATAAGCAGTTTTGGGGTTATAAATCATAAGCAAAATATTTCTAACCTAATAAATTTATGTTTTTTACAGATTACCTTATTTTTTATATTTTATATATTTTTTTGTCAAAAAACTTGACAGGTAAGAAATGTCAAAAATTGACCAAAAAATCATTATAAAATCATCTAGATATCTATGACATTTTTAGTAAAATATAACAGGTAGGTTTAGGTATGCGGTTATATTTGACTAAACAAATGAACAAGCAGGTTATGTCATGGATATCTAGATGACTTTAAAACGATTTTTGGCCAATTTCTGACAGATTTCTTACGTGAGTTATGTCACCGCTCAACCCTAGAATATGCTGACCATGCAGATCCGATGTCATCTTAGCGAGATATATTATTCATCTCTTATAAAGAAAAGTCAGTCAGTTGTTGTCATAGCATTTAATTGTAACTTTTAATTTTACCATTGTAAAACGTTATTTTTGTATTTTAATAAAAATAAATTGTTTTTAGAAAGGACTTTGTTCGGTCAAATAAGTTAACTGGCGCAGTCGGTAGGATGGAAAACCAAAACACATTGGCTAATAATATTCAGAACCAAAACTCGATTTCGAAAAATGTCATTGACAAATTTAAGCTTACTATCCAACAAATTAATAAAAATGAAAAACTTATTGAAAACAAAATAAATCAAATAAGTGTAATAGTACAAACTACTACTTACAGAGAAAATATGCATTTTATAAAAGACATTTTAAATCAAATTATCAATTTGTATGAAATTATCGATTCAATTTTACAAGATATCGAAAGTTCAATAACCTTTTCCAAATTAAAAATATTGCATCCAAGTATCATTACATTTAACGACCTTTTAAAAGAACTAAAAACTCTAGAAAATAATATCAGGTAATAACCAGTTACCTTTGTCACCAAATTTAGAAAACATTTTTATTTTTGAAAAAATCATTGAAGTCGATTGTTACATCTTAAATAATAAAATAACATATTTATTGAGAGTACCAATAACAAATTTAAAAATATTTGAATATTATCATTTATATTCGGTGCCAATAATACACCAGAGTCTGTTTAAGGTTGTCATTCCCCGCGATAAATATTTAATTAAAAATCAATTGCACTATACACATCGAGGCACCCCTGCAAAGAAATCTTGCCAACTTCATACATCTGCAACAAAGAAGACTTAAAAGAAGTAGGAAGCAAGAGTCCATGTGAAGTACAGCTGTTACAAAATCCACAGAGCACCACCACCTGTCAACAAATTGACGTCACCATAACACACCCTGTTGTAAACCAATTAGATGATTCAAATAAATGGTTATTGATACTTCCTATGCAAGAAATACTAGAAATAAAATGCGAACAACAAGAAGAACACCAAAAGTTAAATGGAACGTATCTAATTACCCTACCTACTGGATGCAAAGCAAAAGTTGCCGAAATCATGATTGCCAATAATCAAAGAAAAATCCATTCCGAAAAACAACCAATCATTTTTCCAGACTTCGAAGAAACGCCGCCACAATTTCCGTTGCTAAATTTGAGCTTTCATCTACCACAAATAAAGCTAGATGAATTACAAGAACTCAGAAATAAAATCGAACAAAACCAACCAAATTTGTTCCTCAGCAGAATCCCGAAAACACCCAGCATTTGGACCATATCGATCTATGCTATATTGATTTCAATTGGAGGATATTGGTTATATCAAAATATTAGAAAAATTAAATGCCTGTTAAGAAAAACTACCACAACAGAAGCCAGCAGTCCATGCATTGAACTACCCCTAAATACTGTGTAGTTCAATCTAATGGGGGAGGAGTTATCTCACCGCTCAACCCTAGAATATGCTGACCATGCAGATCCGATGTCATCTTAGCGAGATATATTATTCATCTCTTATGAAGAAAAGTCAGTCAGTTGTTGTCATAGCATTTAATTGTAACTTTTAATTTTACCATTGTAAAACGTAATTTTTGTATTTTAATAAAAATAAATTGTTTTTAAAAAGGACTTTGTTCGGTCAAATAAGTTAACTCGTGTCAAGTTTTTTTACAAAAAAGGCAGTAAACGGATGTTTTCACGATAATTATGTAAGTTAATGTATAAAAACGTACATTTATTAGGTAAGAAATATTTTTGTGATTGGCAAGTGCATGGTTACGGGTAAATTACCCTAGGGTTATATAACCTACATGTTAGCATCATACCACTAAATAAGTTATTAAAATAAGCATATAAATATGGTTTATAAAGTAACTGTGCCCATAGGATAGGTAGTAACAGCATATTTAAACATCTTTACATGTGTGTTGGTGAATTCTGTTAAGCATTTCTTTAGTCTTTTAAAGTTTTATTTTAGGTACTCTTTTAAAAATTCGTATAGTACATACCTATCAACTAATGCCTTATATGTACCAAAGTTATGACAGATGATCTTTTTTCAGGATACCGAAAAGCTAGTTAAACTAGAAAATAATTTGGCTAACAGCAAAACAGATTCTTTTAACTTAGTTTCTTTTTGTTAAATACATCTAATAATTTTATCATCAAAATAACTTTTTTCTCTTTTATAAGAATAATTAGAAAATAAAACCTAACGTTATGCAGGGCCTCCTAGGGTGTCTCGCGCCGTGGGGCAAAAATTTAATTTTTGTCGCCCTTACAAGCAAATGAGATAAAAAAGAAGGTCCTCACTTTCCAAAATAACTCACCAACCATCTTTTAACTAATTACCTTTACTTACCAGAACAAAAAAAAATAGTTTTAACATAAAAAAACTCCAAATGGCGCCTCTAATTTTTTCCCTTTTCGCCCTTTATTTTACAATTTTCCGCCCCTACATCGTTGCGCCCATGTGCCTTGCACCACCCGGTAGGCACGGCCCTGAAGTTATGGATCTAAATAATAGCCACACTAGTTCAGTAGAACGTTCTAGTCGTGCAGAATTGACAGGGTTGTCTGTTTTACCCTCGCAATGTGATATTTTTGCTATACGCACTATTACCCTGCTTTCCCTTATTTGCCGATAAAATTAATAATAATTTAAAAAGCAAATAAAACGGTGCCAAGTAAGTTTTATACTTACCGTAAATATTGCTGTCAGATGCATAAATTGCAATTACTAATCTTAAGGTTTTCACTAAAATAAAAAAGCTAGGAATCACGGCATTCATTGATAGACGAGTATACTATTAATATTTCACCTTCACCATATCGTCAAAAATAGTTAAAATTAATGTGTAACCAAATTGTTTGACAAAGAAAAAGTATTTAGTTGTTACAATAGATCGAAATAAGTAGACTGTTCAAAAACCTACCTTTTTGAAAAGTCAAGTCAATTAAATAAAAAAATTACATTAAACTGTTTTGCCCTAAATATGCATAAATGATATGGACCACCCTGTATATAATTTGCGGGTCAGCAAACTTTTAAGTCAAATAACGAAATTAATGCTGGGGTGCCTCGTGCCTCAGGGTTTAGTACTGGAACCAACTTTGTTTCTTCTTAACATTAACGACCTTCTCTCTTTCATAACCAATTCCATTTATTGTTATGCTGACGATAGTAGGTACCCTCCACTCCAGTTTTCAGGCCCTCAAACCACTTGGAAAGTAAACTCAAGGCGATGTAGATATTTTTTTATAAGACTTTAATTTAATATTCGATTGGGGTGCAAAAGAAGCTTGTTTAATTTAATGCATCCAAATCACATTCATGTTCCTTGTCGCTGCAAAAGTCATCAAACACTCACCCTTTGCTTTTTTGCTTAGAAATGGCCAGCTTTTGCAGAGCAATAAGACATTCAGCTTTGTAGGTGTCACATTTAATAAAAAAAATTGCAGGGTTATTTAAACAATTTTTATGTACCCCAAATCCGACCGTACCCCATATTCTTCTCATGTCTAGGGAAAGAAGTCCCTACAACCTACAACCTTTAGCATTCCACTCAAAGAAAAAGTGTCAAAAAACCCTAGATATGTACCAAATTTAGTTAAAATATTTAAAACATAATAAATTCAAACATATCAGAAATTATCGAAATTAAAAATATTATTTTTACTTTGACAGTCTGTATTTTTCTTATTATCAGTTATTAAAAATAGGCATGTTTGGTTAAATCTGTAGTTTTACTGTGTACCATTAATTAATGGACACCCTATATTTTCCCTGAATGAAACTGGTGAATAGCCTTATATTTTATTGTAAAATTTTTAAATTTGGATTAATACCAATATTTCTTAGACTGGGTAATATTCTTGCTATAAGTTAAACAAAGAAGTATATTTAAGGGCTAAAATTGGGTCAAGTACCTAAGTCGTTTCATTTTCCAAAGTAAATTAAATTTTTATGTAATTTAATAATAAGTGATAAGTTTCTTAAGCAAGTATTTGAATACACTTAGATTTCAAGACTAATAAGATTAAGTTAGTTTTTGTTAGATACTATACCTATGCCGCAAAAACAATAAACTATGTGACAATTTAATGAGAGTTAAGTCGGCAATCTAATTTAATCAATGTGCCAAGCAGTTTATAGAGTGTCCTAAGTTTGTGACACCTTAAAGTTACTGGACACCTTGTATATTTACAAAAAAATAAAGAGCTATGTTTAAATCATAGTTACACCTTAATAATGAACACTTCCTAGCTGTCAAAAAGTCAGATTTCTGTATTTAATTATTGGTAAAGGAGCCTAATAGGGGATTTTGGGATTTAGTACAGCGAGGCAGATTAAGATGGAAATAGTTAATTACATGCTAAAATGTGTATATTTTACTAATCTGACAATTTGAGAGTGACGAAAAGAAATCGAAGGGCAACAAAGTTGTAAGAAAAGCGTTATTTTAGTATTCTCGGGCGTTAGAATTTTGTTTTGAAAATAATTTAAAGGATAACGAAAAATATGTAATTCGATACGATCCAAACGATTTCCACAATCCGAAATAATAACAGTATTTTGGACCTATTTAAACATTTTTTTCTTCTGATCATCTAATATTTGCAACCCAATAGGTCTTTATGACGCTCGAGTAAATCCATATTTAGAATCGTGGGCTCCCTTAGTATAATAAATGTTTTAATATATATTTCTAAGTAACACAAATATTTCGAATTGCATTTATTGCAAAAGCAGCGACAAATAGTTTTTGGTAAAAAGAACAGGGCTGTTTCGCTTCTAAACTTGTTTCTATGTAATTTGTGGTTTAAATGTCAACGAGATTTAGGAGAAAATTACAGGCGACACTTGCAGAATATTTTATTGCAGAAAATAGAGTATATATAAAGCCTTAAATAAGCAAGCTGGCTAAGGTAATTCTAGACGCTCTAACTGTGCATTAGGATATGGCCTTATTTACGTAGTTTTAAAGGTTTATAGGCAGCTTCTGACATGTTCAAGGTTTTAAGTTAAATATCTTATTTTAAGTTTGATTTTTAGTGGTTAGTTTAATTTTAATATGGAGACCTGTATTTATGCAGGGTGTTACAAAGAAATGATTGGGCAGATTATACAGCAGAAAATATTAAAAGTTCATATAACGTGGGTTAGAAAATTTTTCGTTTCCAAAATACAGGTTATGAACTTTTTAAAAATTTCGAAAACACTTATTTTAGTAAAAATTGTTAAAATTAAAATTTGTGAATAAGAATTTATTGTTGTTGCATTATTGCTAATAAAAAATTATAAAACCTAATTTATAAAAAAAATTGTTCCCGTCATGCTCCTTTTATGGTCTAAAAATATGCAATAAAGTGGATTTTATTTATTTTCTCTTCCAAACTTAGTAAATAAATGGATACATAGCTGTATTTTTATTTGCCTAATCTAAAGAAAGCAAAAATATTTTTGCACACATTTACACAGTCAGTGGCGTACCGTTTTTTTTTGTTGTGAGATATTCGTTCAGTTGCCGCTTGAGACGTCCCTGGACTTACAAGGTGCAACTAAGTTAGTGATAAATAATCCCCTAAGTGCCAAATTAAAACAAAATTGGGTAAATGATATTTTTATATTAAAACAATGATCAAATAAATTTAGTACCTAGTATCTTAAAAACAAGGAATATGCGGTGCCATGTTTATATTAACTTTCTTTATTTTTATTAGTTAAATCTGCCCTTAAGTTTTCTAAACAACATTCGGTAACACCATGTATATCCTGCACTGAAAAAGTTATTTTGTGAATTAACAACGTATAAACGTTGGTTATTTTTAACCAGAGTCGAAACTACAAGTTCCTTTTATAAAAGTTGTATAAAATATAAAATATTTGACCCATCTTATACGTAATAATACAATGAATATGTATTATTTATAAAATATATTAACTGTATTACATGTTACATGCTAAGTGTAAAATTACATATAAGTTATGTAACATGTATCTACAAATACTTTCACATCGTTTTGTAAAAGTCATGCCTAATTTTGTCACGTCCGTGTGTGGCTAAAAATAACCAACGTTTGACGTTGGAAATTCACAAACTAATTTTTTTCAGTGGGTATTTCAAAATTACCTGTAATTTGTCTTGTAAAATTTTACGAGACCTAAAGGCATAGCTACTAATGCATTGTAGGCGTTTTACTTAAAAATATAGAGTGCCCATATAAAAGCAATAATGTCACTCGCTCATTATTAAAAATTAAATATTAAAAAATTGTCACATTTTAGAACTTTGTTTTTATGACAATCCTTGTTTTGTTTTTGTGACCTATAATTATAATAACCACAGGACTAACCAAACCAAGTGTGGATATCTTTGTGAATTGTCGAGTCAATGCAACTGGCACCAACAACAGCCAAGGGCGTAAACTTAAAGACTTTGCTTCTAAAGAGACCACACAAAAATTTTATTTGATTTGTGGCAGTTTACCCATATCGGAGCGAACTCCAGTAAAGTTAGCCCGATTAAGGCCAATCCGGACCAACTTACCATACACACGATGGCGTTGGCGAAAATTTGACGGACTTGTGAGACTTGTCCCAACGTGTGTAGCCGGCATTATGAGCTTGTTGCTTTTATTTTCTCAATTTAACAAATGTCACTTGAAGATATTTTAACTAGAAGCTGGGTAAAAGTTTTTATTTTAAATTTACTTATGGAACAGTTTTCCACCCACATGGTTTTAAGTCAGGTAAACAATTATTATTTGCAGTATTTTCGATATTTATTTGTTTTGTTTTATGCGCTGACCTATTTATAATCACTTCTTATGCAGACCCACGTAAATATTTGCTTTTATAGGAATGATTGAATTACCACGAAATAATTAAACTTTTGTTTTCAATAACGGTATTGGTACTCGGAATAATTTTTATTGATATAAACAAAAGTAAAGTGGCTAAATCCGTTAATAGCTACTACTATGACTAAAAAGAAAATACCTTTAATAACTTGTTATATGTAAGTACTACTAGTTTATTTTTGAACTTATTTATGTATACAGGGTGTCTCTAAAGGTCTGTACAAAACGCTACCACTTACAATTACTTGGACCAAATACGACGATCTAACCCAATTTACCTTATTCGACAAAGTGATCGTTTGCAAGATACAAGGTGTCAAAGTTTTTATTTTATTTCAGATATTTTTAAATATTTTATTTATTATTAAATTTGTTTTTACAAAATTCGGTATTAATATTTTTTTTTAAGATGCGGAATCAAGATATGTCAATGTTTTTGTTGTAAAATGTAGAGGGAGCCATCTGCAGTTTATTGCTTGGGTTCAAAATGTCATCACTTTTTTGTCTTGGTATATTAAAATATATATATATATATATATATATATATATGTATATATGAAGATTTTTATTCTTTCATTTTTTTGCACCAAACAGGTATACCTAATAAATACATATTGCTACTAGCCACCGATTTTGAGATACCTCTAGATTAAAGACTTTATTTCATACAAAAGTTTACTATTGCATTCATTCACGCTTTATCTAGGCCACTTGGTAGTGTCCAAAAGGTCTGTACAAAATGCTGCCACAAATGCCTTTGGACCAAAATACAACGATCTTATACAGGGTGGCCCACCATATTCGACACGGTCTGTAGTTGGATAACCATGGGGTTTTAAAAAAGTAAATACTGAAACATATACAGGTCGGATAAGGCCACAGTATAAAATTATTTTACTCTATACAGGATGTCTCAAAAAGTGTGACGTATCAAAGTTATATGTTTTTAAATGGAACACCCTATATTTTATGACGGTTTTAGATTCTACATAAGAAAATAATTTAGGTTTGTTAATAGTACCAAGTGTCTAATTTTATTCGTTTTTGTGATATTTGATTTCTTTTTCAAAATGCAGGGGTGCAATTAAATTAATTTTATTTTAACAATATAAACTCCTTAAACTTTAAAATTTGTTACAAGATTAGGAAAAGTCTGTCTTATCATACGTAGGTCATATCGAGATCATAGATTATACAGGGTGATCAAAAAGTAATTTAATAACAAATTCAAATATGCAATCTCTTATTTTAAAGGGAACACCCTGGTTTTTTTACACCACATGATGACAAACCAAATGCTCTTTCAAATGGTGTATAGGTTGCCTATACCTATCTTTTATACTTTCTAAGTAAATTCCGTTTTAACATATTTTTATTCCAAATGTCTATTTAAATGTAAGTAGGCTGTGATATAGCTATGCCTATTTACTAAGCCGTTATTGCAAAATGTAAATTTGTTGGAAAAAGAACAAAATTAAAAGATTTTGTATTATCTGCCACTATTTTTAAAATTCACAGAAAAAAATTCATTAGTTGCTTATAATGCTACTTCCAATAACACTTATTTCAGCTGAATGTGGTAATGCTAAAACTTGTGTTTTAAACAATCCCAATAACGCCTCTGGTCAGTTATGACGACATTCTGTGACCTATAACTCGTTTCTTCCATTATCCATAATCACTGTGTCAAATTTTTAAAGCAACTATTAAGGTTATCAGATGGTTTCTCCTGGAATATTTTTCAGGATTAACTCTAGACTAAAGTAAATCATATTTTTCACATCATACCAGTGTTATATCATCTTGTTGTTGTAGAAGAAGGGTATTTATTTAAAATCATTGAAATTTCTTTTAAACTGACTAAAACACACGTAATCAATAAATGGTCGTTGTTATTTTCTTAAGAAAAATATTAATGGCTGCTATGTCACAGCCAACTTTAATTTAAATAAACATTTGGACTAAAAATTTGTAAAAACAGATTTTACTAAAAAGCACAAAAGATAGGTATAGGCAACCTATACACCATTTGAAAGAGTATTTTATTTGTCATCATGTGACGTAAAAAAATACAGGGTGCTTCTATTTAAAATAAGAGAGATATGGCTATTTGATTTTCTGAAAAATTAAAATTATTTTTTGATCACCCTCTACAATATTTGATCTTGATTTGACCTACGTATGATATGGCAGACTTTTCATAATCTTGTTACACATTGTAAAGTTTAAAGTGTTAAAATAAAATCAATTTAATTTTACCTCTGAATTTTTCAAAAAATCAAATATAACAAAAACGAATAAAATTAGACACTTAGTACTATAAACAAACTTGAGCTATTTTTAAAAGTCTCTAAAAAAGAATCTAAAAACGTCATAAAATATAGGGTGTTCTATTTAAAAAAATATAACTTTGATACGTCACACTTTTTGAGACACCCTGTATAGACTAAAATAATTGTATACTGTGGTCTTATCCGACCTGTATATGTTCCAGTATTTACTTTTTAAAAACCCCATTGTTATCCAGCTACAGACCGTGTCGAAAATGGTGGGCCACCTTGTATAATTTATCTTACTCGAAAAGGTTGCTGGTTTGCGAGATACAAGATGTCAAATTTTCTATTTATTATTTTGACTCGAACCCTGTATCTCGAAAACCAGCAACCTTTCGACTAAGATAAATTGCATTATATCGTTGTTACTTGGCCCAAGGAATTTGTGGTAGCCCGTAGCAGTTTGTACAGACCTTTTGGACACTGCCTGGTGGCCTAGGTAAAGCGTGAATAAATGTAATAGCAAACTATTGTATGAAATAAAAGGTTTAATCTAAAATATTTCAAAAACGATTGCTCGTAGCAATATTTATCAACCGAAACCGGTATATTTCGGGCAAAAAAAAGAATAAAAATTCTTTACTAAAATTTTAATATACCAAGGCAAAAAAAAGTTATGACACTTTAAAACTAAGCAATAGACTGCAGGTAGCTACATCTACATTTTACAACAAAAATATTAGCCTAATTCTATTCCTTATCCAAAGTTACTTGAAGTTTCGTAAGTATATATATGAACATTTTAAAACTGGAACAAAAAAAGTTGATTGACCTAGATAACAAAATACAATTAATCAACCTTCATTTTGGTATAGTAATGATGCAAATTAATACTTATATGTATATAGATATAGTGGTATGGTTTAAATTTTCATGAAAGAAAAAATACATCAACCTGCATTCAAAACGTTTTTTGACGATTGAAGGATTAAAAGCGGTTTCGCGAAGCGCAAATTAGTTAAGTTAGCATTTAAGCTTTATGTTTGTATTAAGTGACAAATATCAGACCGATTAGAGGCTGCGTTTAGAAATTATGACGGTCGACATCGTTACCCGCTGGCCGGGTCTTCCGGGACCTCCCCTAAAGCCTATATTTTATTTGGCTAACAAAAAAATCTAAAAAAATTAGGGAAGTTAGGAGCGTACATTTTTTTGTTAGAAATATTTGTACAGGTGCCGCTTGAGATCCCACTAAACTTATAATTTTAATTAAGTTACTGCCAAATTAGACCATTAAAGCTATAAAAAACCCTAAAAATTTTAATTTATTCTGTTATGAGATATTTAAGGTATCTTTATTTAATAAAGGTTTTTAATTATGTAGTAAAAAAATAAAAAGAAAAAGGAAAAAATGTTTATTTTAAAAAGTAAAAGCAAAATGTCTATCATACACAATAGTATATTACATTACAAGTGTGGAAAATGACTAATTTCACACGAGTGGGAATATTGTAGCACGAGGCGTTAGCCGAGTGCGACAAACCCACGAGTGTAAGAAAGTCATTTTCACACGAGTACTTTACACTATTTTTCCTACGACCACAAATTATTCACCAAAAAATAAATATATTAAAGTTTGTCTGTTCAGAAAAATAAAAAACAATTGAGAACTTTGCAACACCAGGGTGATATTTACTTTGCAACACTAGTGTGATATATACTTTTCCTCACTGCTATATTATACTGTTTTGACAATATTTTTACATCGAAAATCACCTACCTAGAAGCATTATATAACTTTTATCATTTTGGAATTTAAAAAGGCCCTCACTTAATAAAAATTGTATGGTTTTGTTAGGTAATAACGCTAATAGTTTAATACGGTTTTCTGCTATTATAAGTGTTTTTAAAAATTATCGATTTTTACATATTTTTAGACACTCTTCTAAATAAAACGTAAGTGGTGCATATCCAAAATATTCCGTTTTTTAAAAAATATCAGTAAATAAACTTACGGGACCGGGGAGTGAAAAGGGGTGCTGGGTGGGGTAAAATTGGTAAAACGAGTTAATGAAACTGAACATCACATATAAAATTGAGTAAAAATAACAGTTTTTCCTCATATTTTTAAGAAAACATATAAAAAATATGAAAATTGTAAATGCATAACCTAAAGTCCTAAAAGTAAGGAAAAAACGACTACCAAACGTCAGTTACCATGCAAAATATGGAAAGCATTTGGCAACGTCGGAAGGGTCTGATTCTCTTTATGAATGGATAAAAGAGAGTGGATTCATAAAGTGTGTATTAGCCTTAGGTTTAATTAGGGATTAAAAAAGATTTAACTAGTTGTTTGAGTACACGAAGAAAGAGAGGAAGGAATTTGATCTATAGGCTTTTTTTCTCTGGCGCTTTAGGTCGAACGGTCAAGCGGCAAGCCTGCCTCTATAAAGTACGTGCTCAAAGGTAGAAGGGAGATTTTTAATTTGATCTACTTACCTGACAACACTGTGCTAGTCAGTGAAAGTTGTTTTTTGTGGTTATGTCTATTTTTGTTTATGTTTTTATTTTTTCGTAAATTTTAAGAAATATAAAAATAAGATGATTTTCGCTAATTTGGGTTCTACCGTTTAAGGTAAATAAAAAGTTTTTTTACTGTCACTACAATAAATATGTCACTTGCAAAACCAATAGCAGTTTTTAGAATGACATCATAATATGTATCACACCAGTGTTGTAAAGTATTTTGCAACACTAGTGCTGTAAAGTACTTTGCAACACTAGTGTGATATAACGCATTTTCTATGCATGAAATCAGTGTGCTATTTGCTATTTTCACAAATGGTCGTAGGAAAAATATTTGGCTTACTTAAATAATTTTGTTTAAAAAATATAAATTAAGATATTTGAACATAACGACAAAAGTATATTACATTACAAGTGTGGAAAATGACTAATTTCACACGACTGGGAATATTGTAGCACGAGGCGTTAGCCGAGTGCGACAAACCCACGAGTGTAAGAAAGTCATTTTCACACGAGTACTGTACACTATTTTTCCTACGACCACAAATTATTCACCAAAAAATAAATAAATTAAAGTTTGTCTGTTCAGAAAAATAAAAAACAATTGAGAACTTTGCAACACTAGGGTGATATTTACTTTGCAACACTAGTGTGATATATACTTTTCCTCACTGCTATATTATACTGTTTTGACAATATTTTTACATCGAAAATCACCTACCTAGAAGCATTATATAACTTTTATCATTTTGGAATTTAAAAAGGCCCTCACTTAATAAAAATTGTATGGTTTTGTTAGGTAATAACGCTAATAAAAATATCAGTAAATAAACTTACGGGATCGGGAAGTGAAAAGGGGTGCTGGGTGGGGTGAAATTGGTAAAACGAGTTAATGAAACTGAACATCACATGTAAAACTAAGTAAAAATAACAGTTTTTCCTCATATTTTTAAGAAAAATATGTATTATTGTTGTGCTAACAATAAAAAGCCATTAATGCACTTTTAAGAACTATATTTCATAAAAGTAAACTATTCAAAAATACACAAAAGTACAATTTAGCCATCTTAACAGAACTGTACCACCACGGCTAATCACCGCGGACCGCGCCAATAGTCGAATGCCTGAGTCACTAGATTTATTAATTTATGACAATCATGCTTAGGCAACCAACTATACATTATAATACAAAATATAATAAATATAAAAATTGTAAATGCACAACACTGTGCCAGTCAGTGAAAGTTGTTTTTGTGGTTATGTATATTTTTGTTTATGTTTTTATTTTTTCGTAAATTTTAATAAATATAAAATAAGATGATTTTCGCTAATTTGGGTTCTACCGTTTAAGGTAAATAAAAAGTTTTTTTTTACTGTCACTGCAATAAATATGTCACTTGCAAAACCAATAGCAGTTTTTAGAATGACATCATAATATGTATCACACCAGTGTTGTAAAGTACTTTGCAACACTAGTGCTGTAAAGTACTTTGCAACACTAGTGTGATATAACGCATTTTCTATGCATGAAATCAGTGTGCTATTTGCTATTTTCACAAGTGGTCGTAGGAAAAGTTCTTTAATAAAGCTAAAAACTTATTTTTAAATAAAAATAAAACAAAGTAGAGAATCATATAAAAATACATTTGAAATTAAAAATGTATGAAATATTTTAGACAAGAAAACAGGGAATGGTAATGGCAATATTTATTTTCTGTGTATATGGTAAAGTGTAAAAAGCTAATTTTGGGTGGATACAATAATATTTTTAAAGCTGCTAACCCTTGATCATAGCGTCTATGAAAATTTAAGTGACAGCGACAATATTAGAAAATAAGGGGATTTAAAGTTTATAAAGTTAAAGACTCAAGTCTCAAAAGTTTTGTCATCCACTAGACTAGAATAATCCGTTTGTGGGACTTAATCTGCTTTATTTCTTTAACTTGTGATAAAAGCCACTACAAAATAATATTTAATAATTAAGTTTTATTTAACTTATTTGGCTTTTAAAATTTAGAATAGGTTTTTGCTGGATTTAAAAAATTATGTTTCTGTTGATTGCTGTGAAATTATAGTACACAATAATAACCAAGTGTATAAAAATACCTGTTATTCCCGAAAATGACGTTTATGACCCAAGCCATAGATGAGCATATAAGTCAACCGAGGGAATAACATCCCGTATGTGGGTAAAATACTATTTTTTATCCATGACTTTTAAAGAATTTTAACCCAAAACTATTATAATTTTTTTTTATTAAAAAGTTAACTAAGTTAACTAATACGGCGTTTAGACGACTGTTTTATAGACAAGTGCAGTGTCGGACTCGGGATCATTTGGCCCACCGGCACCGGGCAAAAGTTCAAAATAGCCCCCGCACAGTGCAGCGAGCTTATGGCACTGTTTAAAAAACTTATTATATTCAAAACTGATAAAGATAGACAAATCAAATGTGGTATTAAAAAAAAGTCTGTATAATGGTGATATAATATAAAGGACGTTGCCTTTAAAAATCTCATACTTTTTGACCTACTCTATTTGTCTTAAAAGATATTAAAAATTTAATAATTAATTCGAAAATTCTAGAAATAACACAATAAACTAACATTTTGTAGGGTAAAAAAGTTAATTAATAGTTAAAGGTGTAAATTAATAACTGGACTTCCGATCATATTTACGAGTATACTTACTTTATACAAAAACTGCAAATGGTTTTTATATTTAACAAGTTGTACTAATTACTTTTGGATCAGGATTTTGAATAAAATATTTTTAATTATGTTCATTACATTTTTCTTTCTTGTTCTATTGCCGAAACTAAGGTTTTAAAACAGTTACCTTAGGTAACTCTTGCAAAATAAAGACGATCTGTTTTTAGAAGTGTTGCAAATAATTCGTGGGTTTCCTGCCAGAAGGGAGTATCCACATAATTTGTGATTTTTTAATTTTCGCAAAGATTTACGCTTATTGCGATTTGTTTCACATGCCAGAATGCCATATTTCCTGCCTCAAGAGAATAGCCAACTATTTCACTCTTTTTGTGGCATATCAACATTTATTTTAATTTCTAACATGCCAGAAAGTATTATGTTCTTACCTAAAAGAAAATCACAAATTATGTGGTTACGCCCTTCTGGCAGGAAACCCTCGAATTGCAATTCTAAGTATGATAACCTTATTTTACAATAAATTTGCTACAAAAAACATTGCATTATTATTATTGTAAATATACCTTTATTTAGTTTTTTTATAGCTAAGTGAATTGGCAAACACAATACAATAAATAAACATTTGCACCGTTTTCATTTAATGAGCAAAACAAATTAATGGACATTAAATAATTAGATCCTAAAGATGTTATTATTAGGAAATTTACATGGATTTGACGTTTCCATTATATAAAACCCATAAAACGATTTTTTTGGTAAAATTTGTGCAATTTAGCAAAATCGTAACTTGTATAACTAATGTAATATACTACCTGCGATTTGTCTATACTTTAATGCGATAAATTTTAATTTTGCTTGGTCATACAAATCTAGGATTCTATGATATGAATATTTGGTAATTTTAGTATAATCTTTACCAAAAATAGGATCCTTGCAAAAAAAAACAAAATTAGGTTTTTGTCCACACATCGCTGCACTGTGACCCGGGTAGAAAAATATTTGTAGTTACACTTAAAATTAGGCTTTAATAATGAAATTTACAGTCGGCACAAAAAGTCTCCGTACACCATTTCGCGCACCATTTAATTTGTAAGTATTTTTAGTAAAATAGGTACCTATGTAATCAAATATACAAATATACAGGATGTTCGGAAAGGCGATTTCAAAAATAATAGGGGTTATAGAGTAGGCCAAATAATGTTAGTACTTCATATAAAAAAGTTCTATTGCGCTTTGTTAGGGTTGACCTTTAAAGTTGGTATAAAAAAATATTTTAATTATAAATTATAAACTATTGCCACAGTACCAATGATATTTAGGTTACCAAATAACCCTATAGTAATGCTTCTTTCCATAGGTTGTTTAGTTAGTCGAAATTATACAGGGTGCGACGATTTTTTTTTTTTCATTTAATGTATGCATTTTTAACACTGGTGACAAATTCGACATTTTGGTTTAACCGTTTAATCCTTCAAAAGTTTTGAAAGAAAAGGTATATCATATTTAAATCGATATCTGAAACGGTTTTTATAAAATCGCATTTTAAATCCAGACATACCAGCTATTTGTATGTAGTAATAAAAAAATCAATTTTTTTGATAAAGTTATTAAAATGTGGTAAAATTATTTAAAACCTTTTTATTTGTATTTACTGTACGGAAACCGTTTAAAAAGTAAAGTTTCTTTAAATATTTTCCTGCAATATCGGCAAGCCCTATGTAATATCGTGAAGAGAGAAATACCAAGAATATTTAAATAAAATGAAAAAAAAACTAAAAACTTTTTAAAAGAGAAAGGTACTTAAAAGTGTTTGGAAGTATAAAACACTTAGGATAACCATAAATCGTCGGCAATATCACGAAGTATCGTACCTAGAAAAATAGGAAAATTTGACTAGAGCCCACCGGGCACTTGCCCGGTGGCCCAGTCCGACACTGGCGAAGTGCCATATTCTCCCTGTTAGCTATAAAAATTTGGCCAGGCTCTAAAACTCTATAAGTAAATAACAGACTACATCTATAATTCATTCTTCGGCAAATATATTAAAGCCGGAACGGAACGAGACCAAACTTCAAGTTTTGCATACATAAATAAATTAATACAGCTCTAGAATATCCACATGTAAATAATATATACAACACGAGTCACAAATTACTTACTAAAATGAGTATATTTAAATTAAAATAAAAAGTAATAAATTATTTTACCAAGTTACGACTAAAAGAACTACTTTAAAACACAAATTCTCGCACAATCGCCTTATAGCAATTTGCGTCTGTAACAAAACCACTGATCTCGATGGATTGCCAATGTTATAACCTGCGTTAAACAAAGTTACTTTTTATGGGCGAAAAACCGGTTTGTACGCAAGCCAGTTGAGGGTAAATGCACCCGGCTCCAAACAAACTATCCGTATTACAGAAAGAATTTGTTGACGGCGTCCTGGTTTTTGTTCGAAGTACGGTAGCTTATGAGCGTTACGGTCAGACCGCGGACGAAGGGTACGGGTGCCGGTGTTTGTATTTTGCCACGGCTTTTAAGTGCGCATGTTCGTCCACCCACTGCGCGAGGTCGTAAAAATCCGAAAAATGCTTCTTGCCACTGCGGATCTAAATGTAGGTTATCTATGAACAAAACGCGAGTCCGGTGCAATATTTTGAAAGGCACAAACGTGGCACAAAACAGTTTACATCTGTAAAGGTAGCCTAACGCTCAAACAGTCTCCCATATTGCTTGGTATAAAGTTAGTAAATAAAAATAGACAATGACCGTTTGCTTTTGCTTTCGCGAATGAACAGATGAGACGACGGGTGTCTGGAAAAAGGTTTATTAGTCCGGTCAAATATGGCTAAAATGTAATATCGGCTAATATTAACTTTTGTCTAATAACATAGTTTTTAATTTTTTTAGAAAAGTGAGAAGTTTTTGGGTAAACAATATTTATTTGTAGTCAACCAAATTTTTAATAATTTTCTAGCATATTTATTAAATTGCAGTACAATTTAAATGTTTGCGAGACAAAGATGCCCAGACTAATCTGTAATGATTTTAAAGAATGTAAAAATAAAGTATTAATAAAGTCTACTTCAACTGCATGAATTACTTTAGCTGTATTTTTTAACCTGTTTGTCAACATTTTGAAATTTTTAATTAAAAAAGCCAGTTAGTCAAGTTTTTAAATTAGTATTATTTATTTGTCTAATAACTTCTGGTTTTTAACTGCTTTTTAATATTTGTTTGCTTCTAAACAAAAAAATAAAATAAAAAATAAACAGTTCAGATAAGAAATATTAAAAAATCATTTGAAAACAGAAGATATACCTAAAGTAAAAGTAAAAATATACATTTTATTACTTTTTTGTAACCAAATATTTATTTTTTGTTTATTGGATTAAATTAAAAAATAATGATTAGCAATGTCAAGAACAAGGGCAATTTAGCAAACATAAAATGTATTTTATTATTTTTCAAAATAATTTGCACCAAAAAATCGTTAAAGTATATAGTTTTAAATATTTTTTGTGACAAACTATGCTTTTTAATCCTGGCAAATGATTTGGAATGCTTAAAAAACATGGAACATATTTTTTTCTTTATAGTTTTTACATAAAAAGTAATATTTAAATTTTCTATCTATCACAAATGCCAATGAAAGTTTTTTGTGATAGTGTAACTCTTTTATATCCCTAAAATAGTTTCTTCCATTTAACGAAGAGTACAAAAATTTATTTTTTTTTGTTTACAAATTAAAATATTTATAATTATCATAAAAAAGCAAATATGTTTGCAAAATTTGTCATTTTAGTATAAAATTTAATCGAATTCAGAAAAAAAAACTCTGTTAGAGGATTTCTTTTCTAAGCCTAAATTTTCCCTTGGGATCCTCCCAGAGCAAACAATGAAGTCTTTTTTCGTAAATTCCTAAATAAAAATGTTCTTATATTTATCCACTTTATAAACGTTTTTACTTAACTTCACCTGTTATTTATTTGGTATTTATTATTTGTTTGGGTAAAATTCAATAATTGGAATTAGACCCCTTCCTGACAACCGATTTATCTAAAATTTGGTACACACTCTTATTCTTGATGACAATACAATATATTAAATATATATTTTATTCTTTATGATTGTAAATCTAAGATGGCCGCCGATACAAAATGGCGGTTAACATATTACTTCAT
>JACEGR010010025.1:0-21664 GCA_014170235.1 Listronotus bonariensis
GTAAATATTAGCTTAAAGGTTTTAAACAAAATACATAGTTTCCTAACAAATTCACTTGAATAACCAGCCATCAACAATTTCACAACACAATTAGGTAATTTATTTACCATGTCTACAGCCAGCCAAAAGTTAGAAACACGTAGAAAACAACAGGTACAGCGGCAACAGCAGTTGCCGTTCATCTGTCAAATTGTCAAACTATTGGCCAGGCTGGAAACTTCACTTGTCACTGGCTCAAATGAGCCATTCCAGTTGTTTCTTACCATCATCTTATTTTTATCGCTCAAAATACATATTAATAAACATTTGTTGACTTGGCCCTTATTTGCATGATTTGTATCAATAAATGTTAAAAGGCTTCATTTCCTTTAAATTATGTAAAAAACATAAAATATCGTTGTTTAGTTGCCATTATACAAAATAGATCAGGGGCCAGCCTAATGTTGTTAAATACCACGTTAATAATATGTAATTATATGAATATGCTGCTGCCTGCTCAAAATCGAATATCGTTCACAACAAAGGCAAGTTTATTTAATCGATGCCGCCATTTTTTATACGCCGGTATCTGCATGTACTTATTGTAATTGAGAGGCCAACTTTAATGCATAGATGTTCGCATATTACAAGCCACCACTGTTTGCTGATGAATGCCGCCTATGATGTCTGATAGCTTGTTGTAACATCAGTCCAATACGTTTTTCAGTTAGCATCCAATGAATTATAATATGTGCAATAATTAGAAACATATTTCCCGAGTGTTTTTTAAATAAACAATTGACGGATGTTCATTTACGTTAGTTGATCAAATCTTCATGTTTATCCCAATTTATGTTGGCTGGGACTCTCACTTTAGGCGTTCGAATCAAGTGGTAATAATTGGCGACAACTTTGACGTAGCGGTCACATTACAAACTTCTCAACATACCCCGTAAATACCGTTTTTAGAATTGGTTCTTCGCTCAATACGTGCCATAAATTTGTTGTTTTTCAGCGACGTTTTGCCTTTCACCAATATATTTTGGTGATAGATATGGTGGTTACAAAGTAGAGAAGATATGGTACTTTGTTATCGCTTCATACGTCATTTACGCAAGACGTTATCGCATACCGGTGCGTTTAGTGTTTGCTAGAGATTCGATATCGTATATTACTGTTCAGAATTTGCCAAAATAAAAGCGTAATGCGTGAACATGTTTTCCAGATGAATCAGACAGTTGTCGGCCGACAATCTTACCTTCGTTTTCTATCCACTCTGCACCATTTACTGCGGTTACAAGACTTATCAAAGACAGTAGTTTAACCCTACTTCGTTTACACAAAATATTTGGGAAATGTCGAAATAAATAATATAAACTTTAAAAAATAAACAGTTGTACATAGCATGGCAGTTTCTATTCGCTATTTTTAGCCAGCACACAGCCCGCAAATTACCCATGCGGCAACGCCATCAATACACGGTGGGTACTTTCTAACTGAACAGCAATAGCCATTTTGTTGTTATACCCATACTTCCCACATTAGTGTCAAATCATAATAACCAAAAGCTTGAGGACTCAGGATGCAGTGCAGAGGACCGCGTCTTCCGGAGGACGCCTGGGGATCAAGAAAGACTATCGCTACTGATGGCATCTTTCTTCTGACTGCCGTGAGCTTATAAGCCGATTACTGTCGGTGAACACGAGGTATTAAATGGCGGGAATGATGGGCGGGTCAGCGAAAGAGCGTTATACACCACAGTAATCTTGCTTGACAGCCGACAATTTAATAGACGCGATTGCCGAAGGCTTCGTTCGCTTGAATAGCCGCCACGAGTCGATTGTCCAGATTTTCCGCCCATTTGTCTCGGTTGAAGCCCGAAGGGGATCGAAGGATCAAAACCAAGAAAAAATAGAGAGAACAATTTAAAACCTATTAGTTTAAAGATGCCGCAGTAGATTCAGGCATGATTTCATTGTTTGCCGCGTCGCCAAACAGCGGTCGCATAACGGTAGCCAACACCTGGCGATTAATCGTTTCTTGTGGTGATCGGGTAGACCTCTTAATATGAGTTGTAATGACTGTATTTTCTTTATTAATTATCCAATAAATCATAAAAAAAAAATAAAAACACGATTAATAATATGTTAAATATGATGAAATAAACAATATTTACTGTTAAGGGTTACAGAGTTTATATTTGCTAAGCCAAAGACATCCTCACTTTTGGGCGGCTCTGCCGGTGAAAGACGGAGAAAAAGTTGGTGAAGACTGGGTAAACAAGGATGATCTCCAGGGCGTCACTAGTATAGACAGTTTGGAAGTGATATACAAGATGGGCCTCAAATGTTTTTATTTAAAGTAAAGACTTATTAACCATTAACAATTAGTGTGTTTGTTCTAATTAATACAATAACTGGGTACTTTCCGGCACTGAACATGGCCGTAAATGGGAGATGTGCACGTCATAACACGTCAGCAATATGGCCAAATGTCGCGACTCCATATAGACCGACTTTGGGCGGTTGTTTGAAGAAAGTTTACTTTATTCATTTGTGATCATTTTAGCAAGTTGTTAAAAATCGTTTCAATTATTAAATTAAGTGATGTTGCAGAATAGTAACAGCTGAAGAATCACAAGACGCAACACGCGCTTATTCACAGTATTGTTGTTGCTAGTTTATCTTATTTTCATTGCCTGCATGTAATGCGATGATAACGTTGATAGTCACTTATTCATTCAGGCATCATAATGGTCATTAACAGCGGATAATGACAGCATCACGAAAGCAGCGGTGCAGATTGCTCAACAAAGAAGGCTCAACACTCAAAACTGATCTCTCATTGTCCTTATTTGTTTGCAGTAGCATTTCACACAGTTTATTGCTCACAAATTTTAAAGAGGGCAAAAATATTCATCTTTTTACCTTCTATAATTACAAATAAAGATACAAACCGTGCCAGAACACGCTCAAAGAAATACCAAATATGCAGTCGGCAAAGATCGGCAAGAAGCAGTCAGGCACTGATGGCATCCATCATTAAAGGTTGTTTAAATATGCCTTTTAGATGATGGCATTACATTATTTTTTCTTAATGACATAAAATGCATTTTTACCATCCAGGGAACTAAAATGTGCATAAATGTGCACATGCATAATGTGTGTTTATGTACAGGGTGTCCCATATAAATTAAATACTATAATTTTGGAAACCATAAGAGATGCAAGAAAAAGTTAAATGCAGAGTTGTTCAGTGAAATGTTTTTTTACTATTTTTATTAGTATCTCTATGGTTTTTCCAAAATTATAGTATTTACTTTATATGGGACACCCTGTACATAAACACACATTATGCATGTGCATTATTTATGCACATTTTAGTTCCCTGGATGGTAAAAATGCATTTTATTGTCATTAGGAAAAAAGAAAGTAATGCCATCATCTAAAAGGCATATTTTTGCCAAAACCTTTTAATGATGGACTGCCATCATCAACTGCCCATTTTGATGTCTTTTTGATACCTTTCTTGCCGATGCCTTGCCGGCAAAAATGTTATTTGGGGTATTTCTTTTAACGTGTAGCAATTTTAACGGTTTGTATATTTATTTTGTGTAATTATAGAAAAATTAAAAAAAAAATGAACTCCGCTTCGTTTTTTGCCCTCTTCAAAAGATTTGCTGACAATAAATAAATTAACTATGGCGGATACTTTACCTATAAACAAATAAAGGACAATAGAAGTCCCGGATTTTAGTGTTGTTGAGCCTTCTTTGTTAGACAATCTACGCCACTGCTTTCGTGTCACTGTCATTATCATTACTATTATTATTATTATATTAATACCTGAGCCGTTAAAAATTGGCCTATCAGTGGTGTAATCATCACGCATTACATGCAAACAATAAGAAAATAAAATAAACTAACAACACTTAACGAATATTTTGTAAAATAAACACCGTGTTGCGTCTTGTAGTTTGTATATTTATCAACAATTCTGCAACATCCTTAATTTAATAAATTAAGAGAAGAAAAACGATTTTTTTAACAAGCTTTTATAAAAATGATCTAAAATGAATAAAGTAAACTTTTTCTTTAAAACTTATATTCAACCCGCCCCAAAGTCGGTCTATATAGAGTCGCGACATTTGGCCATATTGCTTTTGACGTGTTATGACGTCACATCTCTCCCATTTTACGGCCATGTTGTTCAGTGCACGGAGATAGTACAGTTTATTGTATTAGTAGAACAACCGTTTACACAACAGTTTCTAATTGTTATTAAGTTGTAAATTCTTTTACTTTAAATAAAAACATTTGGAATTACATCTTTCAACAAATATCACTTCCAAAACAATGCAAAAATGAAATGCGCAAATTCTAGACGCCACTGGATTGATCATCAGCTTTTGATTTTACCCAGTCTTGCCAACTTTTCTCCGTGGAGTGCCCTTCCTTGTGTCCCCTGACCTCGAACCGCCGGTAAAAGCTGAGGATTATGTCGCAACCTTATAAATATAGAACTCACCTTTGAAGCGCCCTCCTCGGTCCCTTATTCAACCCTTGTAGTGTCATGTGACATTTTTCATCATATTTTGCTTGCTGTTGTTGCAGTTAGTATCGTGTTTTTTATTTTTTTTTATGATTTATTGTGTGGATGAATGCAATAAAAAAAGAAAATACAGTCAGTGTACAACTTATGTTAAGGTAGTTCTACCGATACCACAAGAGACAATTAATGCTTAAGGTAATTTGGCTACCGTTGTATTTATATTTGGCAACGCTACGTAAAAACAATAGAAATCATACGCAAAAATCTACTGCAGCATCTTTAAACAAGTTATAGGTTTTAAATTGTTCTCTCTCTACTTTTTTTCTTGGTTTTGGTCCCTTCGAGGTCCAATCCACCACTCTCCCCTTCCGGACTATGCTTTCCAGGGCTTCGTCGGCGGAAAATCTGGATAATCGAGCTCGTAGCTCCCAGAAATTCCCAAAACGAAAACAAACAATTCAACAATCGATGCAATGCATAAATTGTCGGCTGTCAAACCAAGATCTGCCACTGGTGTTACGTATAACCTTCACTTTCACTACTGACAGTTCCCATGGCACGCCCATCTATTTCCCGCCATTTGAGAAATACCTCGTGTTCACCACCAAACAGAATACCTATCAGCTTATAGGAATCTTCGCTCACAGCGCTTAGATCCAGAAGAAAGATGCCGTCAATTTAGCGTGAATCTTTCTTGATCCCCGAAGGTAAAAAACGTTCGTACGACACCTCTAGCCGCCACTCCGGGGAAGAACTTTGTAGTCCTCTACGCACGTCCGCACTGTCCAGAGGTCAAACAAAGAGTCCTCCAAATTTTTTGAATTGTTATGTTTATTTACTAATAATAGAGGTATGGGTGGTGCTGTAACGTCATGCGGTATTAACGTAAGCACTATTATGACAGTTAAGTTATGCGCGATTCGATTTTTACCGTCGCTGGTGGTAATAACGTTACCGCATGGAGTAATTTGCGGGCTGATAACGCCGTGTGCTATTTAAAATAGCGAATAGAATTGCCATGCGCACAATATTTTTCTTTGTTTATTTTTAAGTTTATATTATTTATTTCGACGATTTCTACAAATATTTTTGTAATAGAGCCACAGAGTAAAGTTAAACTACTAATCTTTGATAAAGTCTTGCTTTTTTATTTTTGGATAAATGGTGCAGGTGGACAAGAAACGAAAAGGTTAAGATTGTCGGCCGACAATGACCTGGCTTTATGAAAGAATGTCTTAGTTAAAATTCATCTGGAAAAGAACTTTAGTATTCGCACATTAAAGGATCATTTGCTTTTAATTTTGTAAATTCGCAGACAGGTGTAATTAACCGTTCGTAATACGGCGTCTTCCATCCAGATCTCTAAAAACAAACACTAAACACCGTATGCGGTATTTAAATAGCGTCTTACGTAAATAACGAACGTAGGCGGTAACCAAAGTACCCATATCTCTAAAATCTCTTAACCACCCTTTATCATATCACCAAAAATATATTTAATTGAAAAGGCAAAACAGTCGCTGAAAAAATTTATAACAAATTTGTAAAAGAAGCATCAATTTTAGGCGAAGAACCAATTCTAAAACGGTATTTACCAATCGGTTATGTTGAAGTTTAAACAATGTATTATACGTCAAAGTTGTCACCAATTATTACCGCGGTTATAATTGGTCGAACGCCTAAAATTGATGAAGGTCAAGTAGCACATAAATTTAAGGATAAACATGGAAAGTTTCTGTCAACTAACGTAAATAGTGATACATCGGATTATTGTCGTCGAATTGTTTATTTAAAAACACTCGGAAAAAACATGTTTCTAATTATTGCGCATATTTATTATAATTCATTGGATCTTGTAACTGAAAAACGTATTGGACTGACATCAATTTTTTTATGTCACATATACCGTATTCGATAAACTTTATCGGACGCATCATAACCTTTCGGCGGCGATGCCACATGTCAGTCACATCCCAGCAAACACTATTTGCCGGCAATATACATTTTTCATATTGGCATTGATGGTAAAGCATTGGCAATTGGTGGCAATATTATGCGAACATCTAATACGCATTAAAAAGTTAACCCTAAATAAACACTCAATTGCCAATAAATTTTACATGCAGGCGAATTGCCGGCAAGCATACAAAAATGGCGGCATACCAATCCTGATTAAATAAAGCTTGCCTTTTTGTTGTAGGCAAATAATTATTCGATTTTTGAAGGCAAACCTTCAACGCATATTCATACTTTTCAAACCATATTATTAACATTGGTATTTAACTAACATTAGAGCAATTTTTTTGATCTATTTTATTTATAATGGCAGCTAAACAACATTATTTTATGTTTTTTTACATAATTTAAAGGAAATGGCCTTTTCCTAACATTTTATTGATACAAATCATGCAAATAAAAATTAAGTCAAACAAAATGTTTATTATGTATTTTTGAGAGAATAAAAATAAAATGATGGTAAAATTAGCTAGGTTAATTTCGACGATTTGGACCGAAGGTGATAAATTCAAATTTCCAGCCTAGCCGAAATACAAGATTTGACAATTTGACAGATGAGGCAACCTTGCTTTTGTTTGGCCGCTTTGTGCAATTGTTTTCTACGTGGTTTTCTAGCTTTTTAGTTTCTTTTTTAAAGAAAAGAGTTTTTAGTAGACATAATTAAATGTATTCATTACCTAATTAGTGTGTATTGTGTAATTAATTGGTGATGGCTAGTCAAGAAGGCGGTTTATTCAAGTAGACTGTTAGGAGCTGTAAACATTTTGTTTAAAACCTTTTAAATTTGTAGTTACCTAAAAAATTATATGAAATCAGGGAGTTGCCTTATTAAAAGTTTTAAAGACGTGTTAATAAAAAAATTATATATATTTAATAGTTTTTTTTGACATTTAACTCCTTTAAAATATTTCTCCCTATGTTTTGGATCTGAAAATTGAGTGTAAGTGTCCCTTAAATACTTACTATTTTAAAGTGTTTTCTTTTGATTTACTATCTTTTTTAAATTGTATTACATACTTTTAATTTTTTTTGGTTTATTGTTACGGTATAAAAATTCATATTATGTAATTTTTTTATTGATAAAGTTTTCCTGCCTTTTTTTTCATTTTTTTCGATTACAAAATTCTAAATATGTTATTTAACTTTTGGGACATTCAACTTATAAAACTTGCAATACTTATTTAATGATAAATGCCATTATCCTAAACGCATTTTTTTGCTAATAACTTATTAATGATGGATGCCATCATCCTAAACGCATTTTTTTGGCATAACTTATTAGTGATGGATGCCATCATCCTAAACGCATTTTTTCATCATAAATTATTAATGACGGATGCCATCACATTATCTGCAACACGTGGCCTAATAACGGCAAATTGCCCACTTTCGCGTCTTTTTGATACCTTTTTGCCAATGCCTTGCCACTAAAGAGTGTTGGCAATGCCAGTAAATTAAATGTACAACGCCGGCAAAAAATGTTATATGGGTTGTTCTCAGTCCTTAAAATTTTAAAGGGAAAAAAGTCTTTGTCTAATATTTTTACATTTTTGTGTCATGAAATACTGATATTTACCCTTTTGGTATTCGAATACTGACAATCTCAGTATTTGAATAGGTACTTCAGATCCCGGTATTCGAATACTGCTATTCACATTTCGGTATTCAAATCCTGGTATTTGATTACTTCACATTCCGGTCTTTCAATACTCAAAAATTGTATTCGAAAACTATAATTCAAAAACGGTATTCTGAATACAAAATTCCGAATACTGACCAAAAAGAATTCTGCCAAATACCGAATACCAAACACACAGATTTATTCTGAATACGATTCAGAACACCGCGAGAATTCAAATACTAGGTACTCAAGTCTATCCCAGGGTATGCGGATGCGGACTATTATTACTGATTACCACTTAGGTACATTTTAATTCTAAATTTGAACTTTTCAATAAATAATATGTAATCATCTATTTCATTTGCCATTCTCCCAAACTTATACATAAAGTTTATTATGAAAATTTAAAAGAATTCTTGTAAATTCTATATTGATCAATATGAATTTTTAAATTAATTCTTATAATTAACCAACGAGCATACCATTTAGAGATAAAACTACATATATTTCATGCAATACGCAAAAAGTGGCGTATACAGAGTTTGGGGGCAGAGGAGCAAAGTTCTTTGGAAGGCGCTTTTATTTTTATGTACAAGGTTTTGTTTTGAATATCCGCTTAAAAATACAAGATCCTAATTTAGTATACCCCGAATTTAAAAACAAATCAATACTTAGTTGGCTAGACCAAGGTTAGTTTATATTTATAAGGTTGCGACATATCCTCAACTTTTAGGCGGTTCGAGGTCGGGGACGCAAGGAAGGGCACTCCACGGAGGAAAGTTGGCAAGACTGGGTAAAATCAAAGCTGATGATCAATCCAGTGGCGTCTAGAATTTGCGCATTTCAATTTGCATTGTTTTGGAAGTGATATTTGCTGAAAGATGTAATTCCAAATGTTTTTATTTAAAGTAAAAGAATTACAACTTAATAATAATTAAAAAACTGTTGTGTAAACGGTTGTTCTACTAATACAATAAACTGTATATCTCCGGCACTGCACAACATGGCCGAAAAATGGGAGATGTGACGTCATAACACGTCAAAGCAATATGGCCGGAATGTCGCAACCCTATGAGACCGACTTTGGGCTAGACAACGTCCCTGCACACAATAGAGAATTATTGCACAGTGAAATAAGGCCAGGCACTAATAATACTGGTTCTCTTTTTCACATCTGAGCATGCGCAGATGTATGGTAGGATAAGGTCACCCTTAATATGGATAGTGCCACCAAGATAGCAGTGATAGTGTTGGCTGGCTTTATTTATGTCGGCTTTGGGCCGTGTTTTATTTTGGTCTTTTTTTTGACAAACCACGAAGGCTAAAAGCTCTAAATACTAACGTACCGTGGGTGTCTTAAGCGAGGTAAGAGGGAGTTTGTTGACACGGGACTTAAATACTTGAAGATTTGGGGGAAGGAAAGACCTCCGCGGGCAGCAGGTTCCACAACCTAGAAACTCTAGGGATAAAAGAACGAACAAAGTGGGAAGTTCGGGGCCTGTCCACTTGACCGTATAGGATGCATACGCGCGGAAACACGAGTTTCTCTGTTGGGAACCGTAAGTGGAGGAACTATACTGGACAATTCTTCAGAGCAGAAGCCATGGAAGTACCTATAAAAGCGTGATAAACCCCCACAGCCCGACGATGTGCAAGAGAGGGAAGCCTTTCTGTAAGTGAAGGATCATTAATGAGACGAATAGCTCTTCTTGAATAGAATCAAGAATGCTTAGGGTTGTGGGGGACGCCATGCCCCAGATATGAGAACAATATTCCAAGGAGGTCGGATTTGGGACACATATAAAGTGTATAAATTAGAAGGGGAAAATACTTTTGGCTCGAAAGAGAAATCCAAGCTTTTTGAAGCTGCCGTGGCTATAGATACAATGTGTTTATGCCAGTTAAGGTTACTTTCAAATGTGACGCCCACAAGATTAAAGGTGTCTTTGCTCTGTAAAACTTGGCCGCTCATAAGTAGAGGATGAGTATTTGATGACTCTTTTCGCGACAAGGAACATGATTGTGTTTTAGATGCATTAAAATGGACGAGATTTTTAGCGCCCCAATCCAATATTAAATTAAGATCCTGCGAAAGAGATATCTGCATCGCTCTGCGTTTGTTTTCCAAGTCAGGTTTAGTAATGGGTTTAGGAACCTGAAAACTGGAGTGAATGGTACTATCGTCGGCGAAACTATGAATGGAATTAGTTGTGGACGAGAGAAGGTCGTTGATGTGAAGAAGAAATAATGTTGGTGCCAGAACTGAGCCCTGAGGGACTCCAGCATTTACATGATGAAAGCATGAAGAATGGCCGTCCACAATAACTGATATACGACGATCAGATAGATAACTAGAGAGCCAAGTACAGAGTTTAGTTGAAAGACCATAGGAGGAAGTTTATTAAGAAGTGCGGCATGCCAGACCTGGTCAAAAGCTTTGGATATATCAAGAGCAACGATCTGGGACTCACCTAGAAACTCAAGAGACTTATTCCAACAGTGTGATACGAAGGAAAGAAGATCTGCCGTAGATCTTTGTGGCGAAACCATACTGCCTGTCATGCAAAAATTTTGTGTTTTTCTAAGTACTTAAGAATTTGTGAATTAATTAGTTTTTCCATTACTTTACAAAGAATTTTCTTATTTTAATTTCGGAACTGTTCGTGTAACCGAACGACTGTCGACCCCAAAATCGAGCAGTTTTTGCTTTAAGGCTTTTAGGAATAAGTGGAAAATTACGTCGGTTCCAGCATCCGACTTCGTTTACTTCTTGCAGTCTCCACCTTTAAAATTAACCAAAGCAACAGTCGTTGCACAATGATTATTCAACTGTTTTTAGCACAGCCGCCTCAACATAACACAGATAACGTGCGCGACCTTGACTGATCCTTTCATAACAAACCCGATTTAAAGTAACAGATCACCAGAGAGAGAACGAAGATACAACTTTACATGAAAAAGAAAGAGAAAAGTTGAGATGCGTTAAGATTGTTTGGGTTGAGGGTACATTATAGGACGTATAGAAAATCAAACGATAAACAAAATGGGTAGGGGTTCGTTATAGTAGGGTTGTTAACGGTAGAAGAGCGACTAATATGTTGTTTTCTTTGTTTAAATCGGTGGTTAGACAAAGACATGGGAGCTATCGATGTATTTTAAGTAAATATATTTTTTTTAAACGGGTCTAAGGTTACTTTTGTGTATTTTACCCGGTAGAGATGTGATATTTACCGTATATTGCAAAATGTAGTGTCCCCCGCCAATGTGTATGGGAGTTTATAAATTTTGCCGATTTAATTTCTTATTTATTTGTGTTTATGTGGGGGTATACGATTAGTTGCCTATTTTTTTTTTCGAAAACGAAATTGTAAAAAGTGTGCGGGGAATGATGATTGTAATTATTTTTTAAATTTGTGAATGTTAATGGTTGTTAAAAATGTAAGTTTATTTTATAATTCTTCTATAACTAATTTTAAAATTTTTGTAATATTCCTACAAGATTTTTTAATTTTTACTTAATAGCCCAAACCTAATTTTTTGAAAAAATCGAATTTAACAGTTTTGCAAACCAGTACTTAACTGTACAAAAATGCGGGATAATTTTCTAGGAACCTGCGGCAACTCCGATTTTAACGAAATTTGGTATACGGGGTCTTTGGGGCGCTGATCACGAATCTGAAAGATTTTTTGGCGGAAACGTTTCGTTCTCGAGATATTTATCATCAGACTTGAAATTTAAACTAATCCTATTTTTAATAAATTCCCCTTCTTTTGCACACAATTCTTGATTTAAAGCTAAAGTGGCACACAATATTTGATTTTCACCTCTTAAAACCCCGTTTTTACGTATTTTACATTATTTTTGCATTAAATTGCATAGCTATACTTTGAATCATTTCAATCCCAGTGTGCCATGAAGCCCTATGTGTATGCATGGTTGCCGCATTATCAAAGAAAACCCAAGCAATTTAATGCAAAAATGATGTAAAAACGTAGAAAAACGGGGTTTTAAAAGGTGAAAATCAAACATTTTGTGACACTTTAGCTTTAAATTAAGAATTGTGTGCAAAAAGAAGGGGGAATATAGTGAAAATAGGCTTAGTTCAAATTTGAAGTCTGATGATGAATATCTCGAGAACGAAACGTTTCCGCCAAAAAATCTTTAGATTCGTGATCAGCGCCCCAAAAACCCCGTATACCAAATTTCGTCAAAATCGGAGTTGCCGCAGGTTTCTAGAAAATTACCTCTTATTATAAAAATTTTAATATACCTACAAGATTTTTACTTAATATCCCAAACCTATTTATTTTGAAAAAATTTCGAATTTAACAGTTTCGCAAACCAGTACTCTACAAAAATGCGGAACCAAATAATTTTTTAGTGGGACTATTTTATTAAAAAAGAATATTTCAAATTATTTTATTTGTTTTAAAACGTGGTGAAGGGATTTAATTTTATCTCGTTCAAAAAATCTAAACGTGACTTGAGAATGCCTTTCTCTAACCCATAATTTCTCGCTTTTCCCAAGGTGTCTTGTTCTCTTGACCAGGGGTGGTATAGAAGGAACAGTTTAAAAATGTAAATTCGGTGCTCTTTGATAAGAAAAAATCACAAAAAGTTAAAAGCAAATAAATCGGCATGCTTGTCTTCGCGGCCGCCTTTGCTATATTTCTTTTATGATATGCCGGTTGATGCATCTGGTCATCGCACTATGGGAAAGAAATTAATTTTTTGGTTAAAATTCTGCAACTTACCAATCTAACTTAAAATGAGGTGCTTTTTACTGGAAAAATATTATAAATTATTACAAATGCTTTTTGGAAACCTAAAACTTATTATATGTTATTATAAATTTACACCTTCCTTAACATTATTATTTTTTATTGTACAAAATAAACTAAAATGTCAGCTTGTTTGGTTAATTCGGTAGTATTCTAATCAGTAATCCGATGATTATTATCTCATATGATATACAGGGTAACGACAATAGGTATGATTTTTTAAATGGAATACCCTGAATATTATATCACCACCAAAAAATCTTTTAAAATGCTTTAAAAAATACTACATTTGATGTGTCTATCTCAATTAGTTTCGGAAATATGACCATCCAAATCTGAAAAATAATTTTAAATTATTCTTAGAAGCGTAATAGAGATACATCTTCCCAACTTTTTTTTATTTTTTAACGTATAAAATAAATAAAAAATACTGTTTTGTTGGGTAGATTCTGTAAAATCCATATCTTTCATCAGATTAATGCTTTTATCTTTTAGGATATACAGTGTAGGACAAAACATATTAAATTTTAAAATAGAAAACCTTGTAAATTATAAAAAAATCTTGTATCTGTCCTTACACTCAGAAGTAGCAAAAAGTAGGAAGGCAATTGTAAGTACAAAAACTGATAAAGAAAAAGGTAAAAACTTTGACAAAAGTAACAAGACTTCGCGAGACTGCATCGGAAACACAACAATAGCTCTTATTATTTAAACTCTTTTACTTTTTTTAGTAAACAAGGCTAATAATAAACTAAGTAGATTAAATGTTGTATATTTATGTTTACTTAAAATACATTTTCAAGTTTCGTATTACCCCAATAGAAGTCGTCATATCCTTTTATAATTTTGCGTACATGTAGTTTGAAGTATCTACTTTGAAATACACAGCATGAGCCATTAAAATTTTAAAGTTGCTTTTTGGCCAAAATAATGGATTTCTATCCCATAGTGTATCGGCGCGTCGCTGTAAAGCAGTGGCGCCTTTACCAAAGGCTGAGTAGGCTGAAGCCTATGGCGGCATTTTGGGGGGCAGCAGACGTTGGTTAGGGGGCGGCAGATATGTGTTATGAAAATTTTGTCGGATTTCGAAATCAATTTTATACCTATAATTTAAAGGAATGAAAGTGAGGACCTTTTTTTTTTTTTTTTGTTGCTCTTCAAAAATATTTCTGAAGGAACAAAGAAGAAGAAAGGGGCGGCGCAAATAAAATAGCCTATGGGCGGCAAACATGTAGAGTGCCTTTGTATAAAATAGTCCGATTGCAAGCGGCCTTTTTTATGTTTTTTTTTTGTATTATTTTCAAAGGGTACCGAATTTTTAGTATAAGTATAGGTTAATATGCAGGGTGTCCCATCGATAACCGCTTCAATCTACAGGGTGTTTCCTAACTTTGCTACAAAACTTAAAAGAGGAATTTCTTATGATTCGACTGTTTATGCATCACGTAGTATTAATCCGGCACTAGACTTAGTAAGGGTAAATGGTGTGAGAAGAGGAGAGCTTACGCATATTTTCACTTTTCAAGTTACTTCCGGTTTATCCGCAAATAACTTCAGTTTTAAATTTTTAATTGTTTTTAATGGACCACCCTATATATTTATAATAATTTTTGAACTTATAAGACAATTCTAAATAGGAATTTGACATTTTTAAAAGTTTTTACGCCTACTTGTTTTTTTAACGCCATTTGTAATGTTGCACCCAGGGGGCATGATTCTTTATTTATGTCCTTAATTTTAATCCAAAATAAATTGGTATCATTCGATTTGTACAAAAACCTTTTTTAACACGCTTTATTAGCTTGGGTTGTATGTATGTATGTATGTATGTAACGGAATCTTTAAGCTTAATTATCACCAACTTCCAGCAATTCGATTTCTTTGAAACTTTGCACACGTATCAAGGACCCATGACAATGCAATAATCTCAATAATCTGCAAACAGTATCCCGTTATCCTGATTAGGATCGCAAGGAGAAATAAATTCCTTTATAGATTTTCTGTAGGAGAGTAACAGAGAAAGAGCTAGTGCGCGATCTGCGCATGCGTGCAGTTTCGGACGTACTCTCAGCATAAGGCTGACAGAAACTTGTTCGGAGTAGTTGCGTTTTGAAACCCCATGCAACAGTGAAGCTTTAAATGAAATGATTAGATTACGAAATAGTTCGTGAAACATTTCAATATCACATGTCCGCAGAAAACTAATTGATATATCGAACTAAAAAATGAAAAATAAATAATAGTTTAAAAAAATAATTTTTATTACAAAGAGTTTGTATTACAGTAATAAAAGGTCAAACAATGAATCATAATTATATACCTCAAAATAGAATTATAATAAAATTTAAGATAATAACAGGAAAATTCACTTCAGAGTAAAAAGCGTGGGGTGCATTTTACTATTTTTTCATAACTTTTCCTCATAGATATTTACAAATGAAATAATTATAACATTTAATATATTAAGCACCCCACGCTTTTATTCTGAAGTGAATTATTCTGTTATTATCTTAAATTTTATTATAATTCTATTTTGAGGTATATAATTATGATTCATTGTTTGACCTTTTATTACTGTAATACAAACTCTTTGTAATGAAAAATTATTTTCTAATTTTTAGTTCGGTTGCATATAAAAGCGTGTTTTTTAGTTTTTTTTCAACTATTATTTATTATTCCTATCTTTCATACTAGTCAGTAAAGCTTTGCGATTGTATTTTTCTAACATCACCTGGGGTCCATAGATTAATTTTTGCGTCCAATCACCACCAGGTTCTGTATCGGGACCACTTAAGGGTTCAGTTAAAATTAATGGCGAATTAACAATATTTGCAGATGATACTTCAATTTTGTGGCATAATAAAAATGTAAATGATTTAAACAAAAATATCGAAAAGGATATTTTAATAATTAAACAATGGTGTGATTCAAATTTACTTTCTTTAACATAAATAAAACAAATATATTGACATTTAGGTGTAACCTTAATAATATGACTTTAAATAATGAAATTATCCACAATCCTTCATTTACTAAATTTCTTGGTATTTATGTAAATAAAAACCTTAATTTATCAGAACATATTGAAAATGTATGTAAAAAAATTAGCTCCGGTTGTTATGCTCTTAGAATTCTTTCTACTGAACTTAATTTTCCACTACTGAAAACTAGTTATTTAACATTAATTGAATCAATAATAAGATATGATATTTGTTTCTGGCGAAACTCTAGTCAAAATCTGTTAAGCTCAGTTTTTATTTTGCAAAAAAGAGCTATAAGAACTATTTGCAAAATCAAATCTAGGGAATCTTGCAAACCTTTATTTATTAAACATAAGATATTGACACTGACATCTATTTTTATACAGGGCGATTCAAAAATCGAACACTAAACTTAAGGGGGTGATTCTACTCGACAAAATAGGGGTAGAGCTTCATATAATTTTTTCAAAATGTCATTCGTTTTCGAGTTACAAGCCGTCAAAGTTCAATTTTTATTTTGGTTTTTTCGCCATATTGCATTTATTTTTTAACCAATCCAGTTGATATTTGGCACACAAATCAAGCTTTGCAGATTCTGAAAATTTTAAGACAGAAGTACTTTTTTAAATACCCCCAGAGGGCACTATACCTAAAATTTGAAATTTATTTATATCATAACTTTTTTGACAGATATCGCAAAGCTGGGGGCGCCATTTTATAAACAATCAAAAACTTAAAAATAAGGTACTCTTGATTAAAGTCGATAAACCTCACCGTTTAGGCACCAATAGACATCAAAGTTTTCATTAATTTTAATCAAATTATCTACATACATACAGGGTGTCCAGTAACTCAATCGACAAACTTTACGGGGCAATTTACAACAGAAAATAATAAAAAAACTTCATATAAACATATGTCCTAAACGTCTTAGTTTTGAACTACGGTGTGTTAAATATTTAAAAAAAGTTTTTTAAAATTTGATTGAAATTGATGAAAACTTTGATGTCTATTGGAGCCTTTAATAAAGAGTACCTAATTTTTAAGTTTTTGATTGTCTATAAAATGGGCCCCCAGCTTTGCGTCAAAATAAAAAGTTATGATGTAAAATAAATTTTAAGTTTTAGGTAAAGTGCCCTCTGGCGGTATTTAAAAAAGTACTTTTGTCTTAAAATTTTAGAATCTGCAAAGCTTGATTTGTGTGCCAAAAATCAACTGGATTGGTTAAAAATAAATGCAATATGGCGAAAAAACCAAAATAAAAATTGAACTTTGACGACTTTTAACTCGAAAACAAATGACATTTTGAAAAAAATTATATGTAGCTTTCCCTTATTTTGTCAAGTAGAATCACCCCTTAAGTTTCGTGATCGATTTTTGAATCACCCTGTATAAAAGTTGCAAGTAAAAAATAATATACCTGACTGACATTCCTTCCAATTAATTAATTCAAAATCTTTAGCTAGTCCAGGAGCGTCTTAAGTCTCACAAAAACCAGTATTGACCAATTTAAAATAAATATTTTTTCCAGAGTGGAAACAAAATGTCTACCGAAGCCCCAGCGAACTTACTCCGACTCATCAAATTTTCTCGCCGATGTTTTTCAACAACAAAACCTTTTTCACCAACGTTTTGTCGTCATCAGAGTTGTTGTATTCCCAACAAAAACCACTTTTCCATTGATGACAAAACACCAAAACATCAATCAATTCCCCAAAATAAAACCTTTTACTCCACCGATCGTTGTAGCCATGCTTTAACAAAAGAAAATCAATCAACGTCATACTCGACCGACGCTCGGCAAGTTTCGGTGGAACGAAACTACTCGACTGCGCCCGAACTCCAGTATTCATCGGAACGAAACTACTCGACGGAGGGTAATCGGCAATTTTCGACTGCTATAGAGTTTTATCCGGAAATGTACGACGAAATTGAAGCTGAACCGAGGATAGTCGAACGGAATGAAAGTGTGGTGAAGCCTTATAGTGAAATTCCGGGTCCCAAAGAGCTGCCCTATATTGGAAATTCTTGGAGATTTGCACCATTTATAGGTAAAACTATATTTTACTAATGCATCTAAAAACCAAAATAAAATTGTCTGTGCAAGGATTTATTTTATACAGTCATATAAATACAGGGTGGCCCACCATATCCGACACGGTCTGTAGCTGGATAACCATGGGTTTTAAAAAAGTAAATACTGGAACATATACAGGTCGGATAAGACCACAGTATAAAATTATTTTAGTCTATACAGGGTGTCTCAAAAAAGTGTGACGCATTAAAGTTATATTTTGTTAAATGGAACACCCTATATTTTATGACGGTTTTAGATTCTACTTTAAAAAATAACTCAAGTTTGTTTATAGTACTAAGTGTCTAATTTTATTCGTTTTTGTGATATTTGATTTTTTTTAAAAATGCAGAGGTAAAATTAAATTGATTTTACTTTAACACTTTTAATACTTTAAACTTTAAAATGTGTAACAAGATTAGAGAAAGTCTGCCATATCATACGTAGGTCAAATCAAGATCAAATATTGTACAGGGCGATCAAAAAATAATTTCAATTTTTCAGAAAATCAAATAGCCATATTTCTCTTATTTTAAATGGAACACCTTGTATTATTTTACGTTACATGATGACAAATAAAATACTCCTTTCAAATGGTGTATAGGTTGCCTAAACCTATCTTTTGTGCTTTTTAGTAAAATCTGTTTTTACAAATTTTTAGTCCAAATTTTTATTTAAATTAAAGTTGGCTGTGACATAGCAGCCATTTATATTTTTCTTAAGAAAATAACAACGACCATTTATTGATTACTAGTGTTTTAGTCAGTTTAAAAGAAATTTTAATGATTTTAAATAAAAACCCTTCTTCTACAATAACAAGATGATATAATACTGGTAGGATGTGAAAAATGGTTTACTTTAGTCTAGAGTTAATCCTGAAAAATATTCCAGGAGAAACCATCTGATAACCTTAATAGTTACTTTAAAAAATTTGACACAGTGATTATGGATAATGGAAGAAACGAGTTATAGGTCACAGAATGTCGTCATAACTGACCAGAGGCGTTATTAGGATTGTTTAAAAACACAAGTTTTATCATTACCACATTCAGCTGAAATAAGTGTTATTGGAAGTAGCATTATAAGCAACTAATGAATTTTTTTTTGTGAATTTTAAAAATAGTGGCAGATAATACAAAATCTTTTAATTTTGTGCTTTTTTCCAAGAAATTTACATTTTGCAATAACGGCTTAGTAAATAGGCATAGCTATATCACAGCCTACTTACATTTAAAGAATTTATGGTTTCGTCCGTTACTTTGTGACCGTACATTTTAAATTAATAAAATAAAACAAAAATATACTTTGTTCATAGTCACTTTAATTGAATGTTTAGCCGTGACAGCCGTCTCGTAGTACAACTACATTTTCAACGTACTGACAAACTAAAATTATTTCTCACTTATATATAAACAGTAATACCTAATAAAAACATATTTTTAAAAAAGGTTTTAAAATCAATATGGTACAGAGTGAAATTCTGAAAGATTTTATTGCTCGTTGTTATAAAGTTTTGTTACAAGGGGTGAGATTTCCAGGTCAATCTGTGTGTTAAGCAGATGTACATTCTGTTTCTTTATGTTTATAGATTCTCAATATTTTCTAATGTATCTAGTTGCTGCCCTTTATTCTACATGCAATACTTTAGGGCAGTCTGGAATTTGTGTCCGGCTTCAGGTGTTTCCAGAAGTCTGATGCCGTTTTCCTGACCTATAACATGAGTTATGTCCTTTAAACCTAGTTTCGAAGCTTCCCTGCCTGTAACAAGGTATTACATTTTCAGTAGCTTATAAACTCCTGATTTTTTTAAATTTATTTTATTTATCTTTCACATTAAATATCATGCTTGATAATCGATTTCGATGGTTTATGTGTATTTTCGTGGTCTTGTTTAGACAGGGTGTTCGAGCTCTTTGTGATATATTGGCCGAGATAAGGAAGGGCTTTACGGTTGGTTGTTCTTCAGGTATTTTTGGGTAAATTTGTTGAGGGTGAGTTGTTTACGTTTCTTATTAACTATAGAGTTTATTAAGGGTGGGGATAACCATTGCTCTTGCATGATGTTTTTTATAGTGCTTAATTTTCTCTGCCCTTTCTGGGAAAGTGGAATGAGAAATGCGCATGTATCATTGATCTGTATGCTCAGATATTGTACGTGGATCACAAGTATTGTTGTAATATCAGTAAAAGTTGATATCTATGAAAACCAACTTTACTGATATTACAATACCTAATGATTCTTTACATCCAATTACCCACAAAATGTCAGCATACAGATCAATGATACATCGCGCATTTTCCATTCCACTTTCCAAAGAAAATTTAGAAAAAGAATTAAACACTATAAAAAACATCGCTCAAAACAATGGTTATCCTCCACCCTTAATAAACTCTATAATTAATAAGAAACGTAAACAACTCACCCTCAACCAAATTTACCCAAAAATACCTGAAAAACAAAACCAACCATTTAAAACCCTAACTTATTTTGGCCAAATATCACAAAAATTTCGAACACCCTGTCTAAACAAAACCAGAAAATAGCACATAAACCATCAAATCGATTATCAAACATGATATTTAATGTGAAAGATAAACAAAATAAATTTAAAAATCAGGAGTTTATAAGCTTACTTGTGAAGAGTGTAATAGCTGTTACATTGGACAAACGGGAAGAAATTTCGAAACTAGGTTTAAAGAACATAACTCATGTTATAGGTTAGGGAAAACAACATCAACTCTCAGAAACCATTTTCTGGAAACCGGACACAAATTTCCAGAAATCAATACCCTAAAAATATTACATGTAGAACAAAAAGGGCGAAAACTAGATACATTAGAAAATATTGAAATCTATAAACATAAAAACAGAATGTACATCTGCTTAACACACAGATTGACCTAGGAAATCTACCCCTTGTAAAACTTTTATAAATTGTAGCAATAAAATCTTTAAATTTCACAACTGTACCATATTGATTTTAAAACCTTTTTTAAAAAATATGTTTTTTATTAGGTATTACTGTTTATATATAAGTAAAATAATTTTAGTTTGTCAGTACGTTTGAAAATGTAGTTGTACTACGAAACAGCTGTCACGGCTAAACATTCAATTAAAGTGACTATGAACAAAGTATATTTTTTGTTTTATTTTACTTACATTTAAATAGACATTTGGAACTAAACATATGTATAAAAATCGGAATTTACTTAAAAAAGTATAAAAAGATAGGTATAGGCAACCTATACACCATTCGAAAGAGCATTTGGTTTGTCATCATGTGGCGTAAAAAAATACAGGGTGCTCCATTTAAAATAAGAGAGGTATGGCTATTTGCATTTCTAAAAAAATTGAAATTATTTTTTGATCACCCTGTATAATCCATGATCTCGATATGACTCTACGTATGATAAGGCAGACTTTTCCTAATCTTGTAACAAATTTTGAAAGAGTTTAAGGAGCTTATATTGTTAAAATAAAATTTATTTAATTGTGCGCCCTGCATTTTGAAAAAATTCAAATATCACAAAAACGAATAAAAATTAGACACGTTGGTACTATTAACAAACTTGAGTTATTTTTTGCAGTGGAACTCTAAACCGTCATAAAATATAGGGCGTTCAATTTCAAAAATATAACTTTGATACGTCACTAGCAAC
>JACEGR010010026.1:0-21664 GCA_014170235.1 Listronotus bonariensis
AAAAAACTATAAATACGTCCGTGCCATCGATGTTAAGGAAACATCGATGTTATTTGTTGATGTTACGTTGCCTTCGATGGTCACCTTCGATGTTACCATCGATGTTCAACATCGATCTTTGGCTTTTTTGTCGCATCCCTAATTTGTACCATCCGGTAGGCACGGCCCTGTCTTCAGAACACATATTAAAAGTATCATTGATATTGTATTGTTCTAAAGAATTTTTGAAGTGAAAGTCTAATACTATTTTCTCAAAACTTTAAAAATGTCGGTTAGTTCCTTATTGCATAAGAGGGCCAAAGTAAGGGATGCGACATCGAAAGCAAACATCGATGACGACATCGAAAAGAAAGCCATCGATGGCAACGATACATCGAACAAATAACATTGATGTTTCTTAAACATCGATCATCAGTTGTCCAACAAAACAAAAGAAAAGATTTTAAACTATATACTTTTAAACAAAATATTTTAATATTAACCCTCCACGCATAATCTGATTCCTAATACAATTTCCTAACCCCTTACCGACGCCGAAAAATTAAACAGTAAAAAAATCTGTCGTCTGCAAAGTCGGTTTACTGACGATAGTTGAACGTGACAACGTCGAAAGAATCATTACCTTTATCGCCGCAATTATCGTTGCTATAAACGGTTGACACCACATTCACTTTTCACTGCACGCTCACTTAAATAGGAGAGAAACAGATGTCGAACGCTGTGGAACACGGAGATTGTGCCTCTTTGTCGCTCGTTCCGCGCTCTCGCTTGCAATTCAAGCCTTAAATGGAACGCGCGAGGTAACGCCGCAAAAATAACACCTAAAAATTGCCTTGCGGTATTTTTTTACCTCGGCGTACCGCCAAACACCATAGGAGCAGCCAAATAATAGCGACACGTTATTTTTTAAACATCGAGCATTACCAAGGTTAGTTTATATTTATAAGGTTGCGACATATCCTCAACTTTTAGGCGGTTCGAGGTCGGGGACGCAAGGAAGGGCGCTTCTCGGAGAAAAGTTGGTAAGACTGGGTAAAAATCAAAGCTGAAGATCAATCCAGTGGCGTCTAGAATTTGCGCATTTCATTTTGCATTGTTTTGGAAGTGATATTTGTTGAAAGATGTAATTCCAAATGTTTTTTATTTAAAGTAAAAGAATTTACAACTTAATAACAATTAAAAACTGTTTTGTAAACGGTTGTTCTACAATACAATAACCTGTATATCTCCGGCACTGAACAACATGGCCAATAAATGGCAGATGTGACGTCATAACACGTCAAAGCAATATGGCCGAATGTCGTGACCTTATATAGACCGACTTTGGAGCATTACCACAAAAAAAAATCACTGGTAAACGGCTTTTTGTTTTGTAGAATCTTTTTATATTTAACCTTTTGCTATGAAAAATAAAGATATAACATATTTTTATCAACATTTAAGTTTTATGAATTTTATGTATATAAGCTTTGTTGAAATACTTAAATCGAGCAAAACTATAAAAGAAAACACCGATGTTAAAATCGATATTTTCGATAACCGACCATCGATGGCAAAACATCGACCATCGGTCAATCTAACATCGATATTTTTATACCATCGATGAACATCACGCATTCCTATTCCAAATGTCCCTTTATATCCTGCAGGTTAGTCAAAGAACCTTTCAGTTCTTTGACAAATGTATAATTAAATAGAAACGTAATTAATATGATATCGGTATTAATACCACAATATTTAATCAATCGAAACTAGATTTGTTTATTGTGCATCCACTCTAAAACCTTGAAGCAATAAGGTTTATTCGTGCAAAACTCGAAAAATGTCGCAATTTTTTCAACACTTTGCGGTTTGTGGCAAATCGCAACTTTGCAGAAAACCGTGAGAAACTGCTCTTACTCGCACTCTCAGAGAGCTTCGAAAAAAAAGCTGAGCTAGTTTTGTTGTTTGTTATTTTGTTTATTGTGCTATTTAACGTGACTTAAGTAAATTGTGAACTCATTTTCTGCTTATTTATTTTTAATATTATTATTAATAGTTAAGTTTAATATTTATTGATATATAGAGAATAAAAGAGCATACATATTATTTTTTTGCAAAATACAGTAAGTAAGGTCTCGTGGATTGGAACAAATTTATTTAAAATCCAATAAGTAGTTAAAAAAAGCTCGTTTTTTTCATGGACATTTATGTATACAGGGTTGCCCAGAAATAAGCCATGACCAACAACTTCATTTTTTCAAAGGAAAACACCCATTTTTTATTACACTTTTAAATTCTGCAAGAGTTCTAACCCCATTTTACCATTGATTTTTATTTCAAAATTTGTGTTAGGAACGAAAGATTAATCTATTTTTTCCATTTTTGAACTTCCCTCTTATTTCAGTTGTCTTGTAACTTACAACAAAAGTAAAAACTAATGGTGTAAAATGTAGGTATACAAATTATATATACTATCTTATTGAAGTAGTCGATACTTGCAGTGGAGTGTTTTATCAAAATTTCGAATTAAAACAACTTCAACAGTTATCTCCACATTAAATATTTTTGTATCACACCAAACAGTTATGCGGACATGTTTCGACTGCTGAAGCAGTTATCATCAGCGCAAAAACTTATGAGATTAAAGAAAACCACAGTAAGACATGTAAGTGACCCGTACATACGTAAAAACTCTGCCACCGCTGTCAAGTTAAAAAATTAAGTTAAAAATAAAAATAAAATATTAACTAATATTTAAATTAGAAATGATTAAAAATTTAGATTATTTTTGTATCTGCAAACTGAAAATAGTTTGACATATGTGTCATGAGTGACATAAGTAACTGGTGTATTTATTATTTGTAAGACAAAAAGGTAATGAGTTAGTTGATTTTTAGTTTTCCTGAAGATACTTCAGTATCGAGCAAAGGCAACCAAGTGTTATTTAAATTAACTAGAAATTGATGCTACACAATTATCTTTATTTAATAATATATACGCACTTTCTTTGATTTTGCGTTTTTAGAACAAGTTTCCTTTGCTAAAATACTGAAGCATCCCAGTTTATTCTATGATTGTTATCAAAATGCGTGTTGGCAGATTTTTGATTTATGAAATTCTGATGCTTTTAATGTATGATCTGTGTTCTTTGGTATGCGTTTAGCTAATGGTCTACAAGGTTCTCACCTATATAAAACTTATCGCATTCGTAAGTGTAAGATATTTTTTGGGCTCTTTGGGGTTTTTCTTTATTTTGTTTCAGGCGATCGGCCAGTTCATAGGGGTCAATATGGCTGAACAGGGTCAGCCCGTATACCCGGGACCAGGACCGAAGCGGTCCCATTCTTTCCAGGCGTGTACCAACAAGAAGATTTTAAAATAATTAAAACTATCTTTCATCATCTGCTGAGCAATGGGATCATTGTTTTTAAAGATATCCTTTTCGATCAGTAGCAACACTTCGCGAAAACGGAAAATCTCAATCTATAGTGATAACTAAGATAGCCCGCAAGTACAACGAAATCCCGACACCCGTGTGATAAGACCCTTTATTATGTAGACAGACAAGGCGTTGAAAACCAGACTGCACCATTTCACAAATTAAATTAATTTTATTATAAATTAATTCTTATTTATCCAGGCCAGTGTGGACTCTAATTATAAGAGAAAGGAGCTGACTTAGTCCACTCTGTCTCTATTAATAGGTTTTATGCTTATGCTATTGAAAATATGTAGAAAAGCATAAAATGTCTTCTCAACACCTCATACGATATAGGAACACCCTGTATTGACGAACTGTAAATGAAGCTTTTGATAAACACGATTCAGTTGTACCTGTCAGTTCAGCATCAGTTTTGGCAGCTGGTGGTCTGATCAACTTGAGCATAAGCGTAATTTAGCGAAAAGACTTTTTATTTTTATCAATGTATTCATTACCTTTAACTTTCCAAAAGCATGGCTAACCTTGGTACATATCTATAAAATCACGCAATACATCTTTCTGGCTCCAAAAAGCCTTTTGTTAACTCAAAACCAACAATATTACTCCGTAAACAACGTTCCTAAACTGAAACGTTAACTAACGTGTCCTACATATGCACAAGTTTGACAACGCGCGCCATAGGTACTTTCATGGCTTCTGCTCTAAAGAATTGTCCAGTATAGTTCCTCCACTTACGGTTCCCAACAGAGAAACTCGTGGTTCCGCGCGTATGCATCCCTATACGGTCCAACTGGACAGGCCCCGAACTTCCCACTTTGTTCGTTCTTTTATCCCTAGAGTTTCTAGGCTGTGGAACCTGTTGCCCGCGGAGGTCTTTCCTTCCCCCAAATCTTCAAGTATTTAAGTCCCGTGTCAACAAACTCCCTCTTACCTCGCTTAAGACACCCACGGTACGTTAGTATTTAGGCTTTTAGCCTTCGTGGTTTGTCCAAAGATAAAAAAAAAAAAAAAAAAAAAATTAAAAATCAAACTCGGACATCGAGTCGCATGCCAAGCCAGATGTGGCAGTTTTTTAATACACACGGTCAACTTTGCGCGCGAGCTTTGGCTTTTTTGACAGATGTGACAGTTCTGCATGACCGTGTATACCCCGGTAATGGGATTTATATCATTTAAATAAAATAATATAGTATATTACATTACAAGTGTGGAAAATGACCAATTTCACACGAGTGGGAATATTGTAACATGAGGCGTTAGCCGAGTGCGACAAACCCACGAGTGTAAGAAAGTCATTTTCACTGTACACTATTTTTCCTACGACCACAAATTATTCACCAAAAAAAATTAAATTTGTCTTTACAGAAAAAATAAAAAACAATTGAGAACTTTGCAACACTAGGGTAATTTTTACTTTGTAACACTAGTGTGATATGTACTTTTCCTCACTGCTATACGTATATTATACTGTTTTGACAATATTTTTACATCGAAAATCACCTACCTAGAAGCATTATAGAACTTTTATCATTTTGGAATTTAAAAAGGCCCTCACTTAATAAAAATTATATGGTTTGGTTAGATAATAACGGTAATAGTTTAATACGGTTTGCTGATATTTTAAGGGTTTTTAAAAAATTATTGATACTTACCTATTTTAGACATTATTCTAAAAAAAATGTGAGTGGCGCATATCCAAAATATTCCGTTTTTTAAAAAATATCAGTAAAAAACTTACGGGACCGGGAAGTGAAAAGGTATGCTGGGTGGGATAAAATTGGTGAAACGAGTTAATAAAAATGAACATCACGTAAAAATTATTTTTTCTCATATTCTTGAGAAAAAATATAAAAATATGAAAATTGTAAATGCATAACCTAAAGTCCTAAAAGTAAGAAAAAAACGACTACTAAACGTCCGTTATACCTTGCAAAATATGGAAAGCATTTGGCAACGTCGGAAGGGTCTGATTCTATGTATGAATGGATAAAAGAAAGTGGATTCATAAAGTGTGTATTAGCCGGTTTAATTAAGGGATTAAAAAAAAAGATTTTACTAGTTGTTTGAGTACACGAAGACAGAGAGAAAGGAATTTGATCTATAGGAGTTTTTCTCTGGCGCTTTAGGTCGAACGGGCAAGCGGCAAGGCTGCCTCTATAAGGTGCGTGCTCAAAGGTAGAAGAAAGATTTTTTATTTGATCTACTTACCTGACAATACTGTGCCACTGAGCGAGCACTCAGTGAAAGTTGTTTTTGTGGTTATGTCTATTTTTGTTTATGTTTTTATTTTTTCGGAAATTTTATTATTACTCTTTTAATATTAGAAGAAAGCTTATACTGTGTAGTAACTTAACGTTAATAAGATGATTTTCGCTAATTTGGGTTCTACTGTTTAAGGTAAGTAAAAACCTTTTTTATTGTAACTACAATAAATATGTCACTTGCAAAACCAATAGCAGTTTTTAGAATGACAACATAATATATATCACATGAGTGTTGTAAAGTACTTTGCAACACTAGTGCTGTAAAGTACTTTGCAACACTAGTGTGATATAACGTATTTTCTATGCATGAAACCAGTTGCTATTTGCTATTTTCACAAGTGGTCGTACGAAAAACATATTTCAACGACACGACCCCACAAACAACTTCTCGACCGTCCCCGGTCGTAACAAATCCCTATGGATGGTTTCGGGTTTCCCGGGATCTCGGGTGTCGCGTATTGCGCCTCGCGCGTCCGCAAATTTAATTTGATTTAATTCGCATGTTTTTTCAATCTTCAGCACGAGTGACGTGCGATGGCCTTATCTCAATTGCGAGAAGAAGTGTTGCTTGGTAAGAAATTTACGGCGCCAGAAGAGGCTAATTCAGGATTTCTTGATGGTAAATATGTACTTATGGAGACTGTTTAGCTTTGATCTTTGATAAAGTTCTTAGGTTTGGTTTATTCCTCTTTGGTTGTAATTAAATATCTGCAAAGATATCTCGCAGTATGTGATTTTGTTGGGATATTTCATATTGTACTTATTATCCAGTGACGGCTCGTCCGTAAGAGGAATGCAAATCTACGTCCATGGTAAAAACTTTAGATTTTTCGGTTAACCTGTTGCTAGTTAGATGCTAATATATTTTTAAAAATTGTTACATTATTATCGCCTCATATTTATGAACAACAATAAAAATACCAGTTAGCGTGACATTACGTTGTCATTTTGAAATTTAGTGCTTTATTATTATCAAAAAATCGTACAGTGAAAAGAGATTAAAGTTGTATTTATACAAACGAATTAAGTTAAGTTAAACTAAACTAGAGTAACAAATTTCAAGAACAATTTATGACATTTATAATATTTACATGCTTCAATAAATTATTAATATTATTACAATAATTAATATGTTGGGAAATAAACTTAAGATTTAGGTAAATTTTCAAATATTCCTCCATTGACTGCTAGACAATAACCCAGACGTTCATAAAATTGTCTTCTTACATTGGCTAACTGGTAAATTGAAATTTTATTGCATTCTGCAGAAATAGCATTTTTTTAACTCATCTAGATTAGAGTAATTTTTATCCTTGTATATCATGCTTTTTAAATGGCCCCAGAGGAAGAAGTCATTTGGCGAAATATCAGGAGACCTGGCTGGCCAATTTATGGTGTGATGTAGGCCAATAACATTTCCATTAAAAGCATTGTGTAAATATTCCCGAACAGCCAGGGTATTATGTGCCGGGCAGCCATCCATTTGGTACCAAATTTCCTGATTTTCCCTGGATACATCATTTAAAGCGGGTAAAATTAGTTCTTCGAGTAGTTCCAAATAAAATTCTGCATTCAAATTTTGATTAAGAAAAAATGGTCCAATAATATGTTGTCCGAAAATCCCCGCCCAAACATTTACTTTCTGTGGATATTGCGTCCTCGTTTCGACAAATCTGTGTTGGTTTTCTTTGCTCCAGTATCGGTAATTTTGATGATTGGGTTCATTGTTTAACGTAAATGTGCACTCATCAGTAAAACAAATATTTCTTAAAAATTCCCTGTCCATGTTTGCCCTTTCCATCATGTCAAAACAAAATTCCTGCCGTCGTATTTCATCCCCATCCCTTAGCTCTTGATGTCTTTCATATTTGTATGAAATGTATTTATGCCTTTTCAAAATCCGGAGCACTGTTGATTGATCTTTTCCTATGATATCCTGAAGTTTCCTTGTACTCACCTTCCCTTCATTTTCTTCCACGTGCAATAAAATTTCCAAGTCTCTATCATCTCTTACATTTTCTTCTCTTTGATACTCCCTAGCTTCACATCTGCAGTTATTTATCACTGTGCCTTTGGTCTCAAATTTTTTGATAGTCCTATCGACTGTTGATTTTCCGGGTATCGGTCTATTCGGATACTGAGCAGCGAACATGTCTGACACCTTTTGGTAACTATTTCCTTGATAGTACCATTTAATCATCAATACTTTTTCTTCAGTAGTATAACTCATGGTTAATCTTTTCGCTCTACGATTTTTTGATAATAATAAAGCACTAAATTTCAAAATGACAACGTTATGTCACGCTAACTGGTATTTTTATTGTTGTTCATAAATATGAGGCGATAATAATGTAACAATTTTTAAAAATATATTAGCATCTAACTAGCAAACGGGTTAACCGAAAAATCTAAAGTTTTTACCATGGACGTAGATTTGCATGCTCTTCAATAAACTTCAATAGCAAATTTTCTCTAAAATAATTAGGGGAGCCAATAATTGACCCCATTAAAAATTACATGGGATTTCCTATGTCCCGCCCGGCGATGCATCACCCGGTGAAAATAATTTTCATTACAAAGAGTTTGTCACTTCAGAATAAAAGCGTGGGGTGCTTAATATATTAAATGTTATAATAATTTTTTTGAAATACAAAGCAATATAGCACCCCACGCTTTTATTCTGAAGTGACAAACTCTTTGTAATGAAAAATTATTTTCTAATTTTTAGTTCGGTTGCATATAAAAGCGTGTTTTTTAGTTTTTTAAACTATTATTTATTTTTCATTTTTTAGTTCGATATATCAATTAGTTTTCTGCGGTCATGTGATATTGAAATGTTTCACGAACTATTTCGTAATCTAATCATTTCATTTAAAGCTTCACTGTTGCATGGGGTTTCAGAACGCAACTACTCTGAACAAGTTTCTGTCAGCCTTATGCTGAGAGTACGTCCGAAACTGCATGCATGCGCAGATCGCGCACTAGCTCTTTCTCGGTTACTCTCCTACAGAAAATCTATAAAGGAATTTATTTATCCTGGCGATCCTAATCAGGATAACGGGATACTGTTTGCAGATTATTGCATTGTCATGGGTCCTTGATACGTGTGCAAAGTTTCAAAGAAATCGAATAGCTGGAAGTTGGTAAAATTAGGCTCAAAGATTCCGTTACATAGGCATGCACGGGTAGATAGATTGATAGATAGATAGATAGATAGATAGATAGATAGATAGATAGATACAACCCAAGAGGGTAGGGCGGGGGCTAGTTGAGCAATTTTTCACTTCATCAGTTATAGCTCCTCAAAAATAAGTCTTAGGGGCTTATAATGCATACTGATGGATTAGCAATTTATCCCTTAGCAATAGTGTCCATAGTAATTTCTTTCTAATAAGTCGAATTTAGGAGCTACATCTATTTTATTGTAGATAGTCAAGTATGCCCAACGTACCCCATAGGTGAGGTAAGTTGAGCAAGGGTATGGGGCTAGTGGAGCACTTAGAAAGTATAGTCAAATCATGGCTTGAATGTTAGATACGTTTACAAAAAAATACATTTTGACAATTTGCTTTTTATATTTATAATCTTATAGAGTCAAAACAACAAATATCATTAATAAAACAGCAACGTACCTAGCTTAGCTTAACTATTGGATTTAATATCTAGCAAGAAATGCCTTACACATTTTTAAAAAATTTTAGTTTGTAAATTTTATTAAAATTTTTAAAATTATAACTTTGTTCCATATTTTTATTTAAAAATGTTTTTGTTAGAAAATTTTATTCAAAATTTTTAAATTGCCATTAACTTATCTTCGTTTTTAAAACTTTTTAGCAGTTTTTTTGCTTCTCTTGTAATGCCTTCTGTATTTGTTAAAATAGCAGCTTTTCTCTATCTTCTGTTTGATTTGGCTCCTTTTCTTGGACCAGCCTTTGGGTATGGTCGAACTATTTTCAGTGAAAATTTATAATTTAGATAGGTCAGCTCGTTTTCTTTGTTGCTTGGACAAAGTTCGGGTTGCAGCTTCTTTTAAATCTTGAGGAGACTCTAGTAGTCTTACTGTTATAAGTCCGTATACTAAAAATAAAAAAATAAAACATTTTATACTTAAAACCGTGAGGTTAGTTGGGCAACTGTAGCTCAACTAACCCCAACCTGAAATTTTAAAGGAAAAGTGAATTTTTTAAAAAACCGGTTAGAATTATATCCAAAATCTTTACACATAATAAAACTGCAATAAATTTACTTAAGATTAACACTTACCTGATTGAGAACGGAATACATTTAACTATCACAGATAAAATTCTTCCGGCTTGCAATTATTTAACTTTAAATCACAAAATAAACAATGCGCACGGATACTTTTCTCGATCGCCGCGTCACCACTAGTGGTAGCACAATGAGTTCTCTCTCGCGCAACCCCTTCTTTACGCTATTTGATGCTTTCGCGTGCGGTCGATAGTTTCTTGAGATATTTTGATTGCCCAACTTACCTCCATTTTTTTTTATCTTTGGACAATCCACGAAGGCTGAAAGCCTAAATACTAACGTACCGTGGGTGTCTTAAGCAGGGTAAGAGGAAGTTTGTTAACACGGGACTTAAAAACTTGAAGATTTGGGGGAAGGAAAGACCTCCGCTGGCAGCAGGTTCCACAGTCTAGAAACTCTAGGGATAAAAGAACGAACGAAATGGGAAGTTCGGGGCCTGTCCAATTGAACTGTATGGGGATGCATACGCGCGGCACCACGAGTTTCTCTGTTGGGAACTGCAAGAGGAGGGACTATACTGACAATTCGTCGGAGCAGAAGCCGTAAAAGTATCTATAGAAGAGCGATAGATCTCCCACAGCTCGACGATGAGCAAGAGAAGGAAGTCTTTGAGTAAGTAAAGGATCATTAATAAGACGAACAGCCCTTCTTTGAATGGCATCAAGAATGCTGAGGGTTGTAGGGGATGCCATTCCCCAGACATGAGAACAATATTCCAGAGAGGGTCGAATTTGGGACACATACAAAGTGTATAAATTGGAAGGAGAAAAATACTTTTGGCTCGGAAAAGAAATCCAAGCTTTTTGAAGCCGCGGTGGCTATAGATACAATGTGTTTATGCCAGTTAAGGTTATTCTCAAATGTGATGCCCACAAGGTTAAATGTGTCCCCTGCTCTGCAAAACCTGGCCACTCATAAGCAAAGGATGAGTGTTTGATGATTTTTTTCGCGACAAGGAACACGATTGTGTTTTGGATGCATTAAATTGAACGAGATTTTTGGCGCCCCAATCCAATATCAAATTGAGATCCTGTGAAAGAGATATCTGCATCGCTCTGCGTTTGCTTTCCAAGTCGGGTTGAGAGATTGGTTTGGGAACCTGAAAGTGGAGTGAAGGGTACTATCGTCAGCATAACTATGAATGGGATTGGTTGTGGAAGAAAGAAGGTCGTTGATGTGAAGAAGAAACAAAGTTGGTGCTAGTACTGAACCCTGAGGCACTCCAGCATTAATTTCGTGAAAGCTTGAAGAGTGGCCATCAACAATGACTGATATACGTCGATTAGAAAGATAACTGGAGAGCCAAGAGCAGAGTTTAGTTGGAAGACCGTAGGAGGGAAGTTTATTAAGAAGTGCGTCATGCCAGACTTGGTCGAAAGCTTTAGATATATCAAGAGCAACGATCTGGGACTCACCTAGAAACTCAAGAGACTTGTTCCAGTTGTGTGAAACGAAGGAAAAGAAGATCTGCTGTAGATCTTGTGACGAAATCCGTATTGCCTGTCATGTAAAATTTTATGTTTTTCTAAGTACCTAAGAATTTGCGAGTTAATGGATTTCTCCATTACTTTACAAAGCATTGAGAGGAGTGAAATGGGTCTATAGTTGGATGGAAGAGATTTAGATCCTTTCTTGGGAATAGGCTGGACACGTGCAGCTCTCCAGCTGTCTGGAAATATACCCGTGTCATAGGAAATTCGAAAGAGCCTGGTTAAAATAGGTGCAAGTTCAGGAGCACATTTTTTAAAACGATTGCTGGTATTCCATCTAGCCCAGACGATTTCTTGGTGTTAAGAGAAGAAAGGATACGCTTAATGTGTTTTACTTAAAAATAATTATTGGGCATTTTGTGAGGAACCATTTAGTAGTAGTAGTAGTAGTAGTTTAGTAGTAATCGGAGTTGCTGCAACTTTCTAAATAATTACCGAAAAGACAGATATTTTTCCGTAATTTGTGATTTGCCGATAAAATTTGATAATTTGATCAAATCTATGGAGGAGATCTTTCAACTGATAATAAAATATATAGGGTGTTCCATTTAAGACAAAACAACTTTGTGTTATAACTTTAAATTAAAAGTCAATGAAATAAATATAGGTACGCCACTAAATTTTACGTAATTCTCAAAACATTAGAGACATTTTGCACCTCTTATTTTGCAATTCCGTTGTGGTTAACGTTATTCTGAGACTGCGCAGTAACGCAAACATGATCCGTTATCGTTATTAACCATACCGGACTCCTTTAATTACGGATGAATAACGAAGAGCTTATCGTTATATCGTTATTGGTAAACTCCGTGGTTGCCGAATTGTAGAATTTTTAATATCAATTATTTAAGAAGGTTGAAATTTTAATACCATATTAATTAAAATATTATTGATACATAGCGAATAATTAGCGAAAAATGCATAGCAGTAATAAAAATAGAATAGTGTAAAAAATTAAAACGGACTTGCATTTTTAAGGATGTTTTAAATCAGTAATTAATTTACATGTTACAATCTGGCACACTTGCTTTTTATTCTACTACCAAACCTAACCTTACTTTTTGTGTTTTGCTTATATTGTATTGTTTACATCTACCTTAAAAAACAAAATCAAGAGAACTATTTGCATATATTTAAATATCAATATATAACTTATGGAGTAAGTACTGATTTTTCGTAAACTTTAAAATCGGTCAACCACAGGTAAAAATAAGGTTATGTGTCGAAAGCGCAGACGCAAGATAAATTTCTTAAAAGAGGCTGCAAAATCTCTGTCTAAAACTGCTGCCGTAATCGTTATGTTTAATAACGATAACCATAAGGAGGTCAAAAAACGTCTGTTATTTTAAGAGGTGAAAAATGTCTCTTATTTCTACACCTTTTTTCGTTTTTTTTATCTATCTTTAATATCAAGCGAGTTACAAGTAACTGGCCAAATTGACAAAATTTGAAAAAGACTCTGTATCTGTAAAACGAATCAAGTTAATAATTTACTTTTATCATTGAATTTATTTCAAGAATTAAAATCGAGATTGCGCAATCAGATTTGTTCTATCTCATTTAGTTTTCGCTATACCCTGCAAGGTCAACGAAAAGGCGCAACCCTGTATATTATTGGGCATAAATAAAAAACCACCGACTATAGTCTTTCAGCCTTTAATTTTAAGTAGGTATCACGTGTTACTGTAAAACGCATTATAACTTGTTAGAATTGTTCAGAAGCAAAATTCATTTTAAAACCTCTATATTACTTTTTGTCAGTTTAGAATGATAAGGGTAAATATATCTCACCCCAAAAAGAGATAAATACCTAAAACCAGGTCAAAAGAACGATGTCACCATCTGTTTTATGCGAAGAACACAAATTAGGTATAATGACTTTTACTTTAAATCACTTATTTGCCACATAAAAAGCACTGTCGACTTATTTATATTTATAGTTGGGCAGCAGGTTTTACATTCTAAAAACTCTATAGGGATAAAAAAGGGAAGTTTGGTGTCTATCCAGTTTGACCGTATAAGGATGCATACGTGCGGCAGCTCTCTTAGGAGCTACAATTAAAGGGATTATTCTAAAAATATTTTTGAGCTGAAGCCCTGGTGGTACCTATAAAAAGCGGTAGATCCCCTACAGCCCGACCATGGGCAAGAGAACGAAGGGAAAATTGTATTTCTATTTATATTCCAAGCATTTCACGCGAAATGGGAAAATGACTAGAATTTTAAAAAGCTGTCTTATCAACGAAAATAATAGCAGAGACTTCAAACTTGGTAGTTGGAATCAAGGTCGATAGACCTTCAAAATAAGGTTATCACTCGACCCCCTTTCTATTTTATATTTTCGGGGTGAGTCTCACCCCCTAGAGGGTTGTCCTACCAGTAACAAATGCCTGCTACCAGTCACAATTAAAAACAAAGAAAAATTGCTTCTATGTAGGTATTTAGTCTGAGTTTGTAGGTTTGTTTGTAGCCGCTAATCTTCGGAAGTACTGAACCTATCATAAAAATTCTTTCGCAATCATCATCAAAGCTACACTATTCAGGAGTGTTATAGGCTATATTTTACTATGATTAAACCAAAAGTTCAGACATTAACTAATAATAAATGTATATAAATAAATTTTATATTGAGAAGGATATATTTCTTAAAAATTCAGTGGCCAAACTAAAATTTGGCTTTAAGTTTTGCCGCGGTAAAGCCGCGTACAGATCTGCACACGCATACGCTTAGTAACTACCACTGATCTCCATGGATTGCTAATGTTATAACCTGCGCGAAATAAAAGTTACATTTCATGGGCGAAAAACCGGTTTGTACGCAAGCCAGTTAAGTAGAAACGCACCCGTACCCAAACAAACCATTCGCATTATAAGAAATAATTTGTTGACGGCCAGAACGCCGTCTGTTCGAAGTACGGTAGCTAATGAGCGTTACGGTCAGACCGCGGACAAAGGGTACGGGGTGCCGGTGTTTGTATTTTGCCACGGCTTTTAAGTGCGCATGTTCGTCCACCCACTGCGTGCGGTCGTAAAAATCCGAAAAATGCTTCTTGCCATCTAAATGTAGGTTATCTATGGTAACTACACACAGGCATGTGTGCTCAAGCCGTGCGCGCTCATATCATTCGTCGGAAATTTTTATTGCTACATATGCGTGCGTGCTCACGGCGCTCCGGCAAGAGCGCCGAAAGGATGCACACATACATGTATCCCATAATAGGGGATATTTTTCATACTGGTCAATAAGCGCCAGGCAATCTTGATTGGACCACTCCATTTTAATCAATAAACAAAAACTTTCACTACAAAAATCCCAAGAATACACCAACAGACGATTGTTTCTGTCCAAACTGAGCGCGAACGCACACGCATGTTTCTTTGAAGCGTTCGAAAAACCGACACCAGGCTGGCTCGCGACGTGCGCGGTCAAGTGATTCGAGAGAAGCAACGCATGCGGCGAGAGCGACGTTCACATTTGCACACGCATGTGTATGTGTCTTCGCTCAACATATGCATGTGCAGATCTGTACGCGGCTTAAGGGAGAAGGATTTTTTGATGTCCCACCAGTCACAGTCGGTCAAGTGATATTTTTGAGAAAAGTAGAAAGTAATCGAGGTTTTTACAAAAGGGATGTTGTTGATTAGCTATTATTTTATATTATAAGACACAATTTATTATAGTATAGGTTTCAATCACATTATTATATGGCTTGTAATTAGTGAAATTTAAGAGTAAAATGTCCCACCAGCCACTATAGAATGTCCCATTCTATATTTACTAAATTATAATAGATTCACACCAACCAACCTTTTAAAAATCGTGAGAAAAAAATGAATCGTAGTTTTTTTGTTATACAATATCCAGTATTAAAACCTGGAATATTTAAAAAATACGACCTAAAAGAAAAGAAAGTTTTAAAAAACCTAAAGGGTTACCTATATCACACCAAAAAATCTATTGTAGGTCCGTTAAGTCTGATTTACTTCAAAATAAAATATATATTTTTCATACCTTCCCTTCACACCTTAGGGTTAAGGGTCAGAAACAAGTATTTTACTATTATTACGATTCAAAGAAAAAAAGGGTTTAAAATTTTTGCTTAAATGTGTAAAATTCTTTTCCTACATATTATACCTGCTTTTAAGGGATTTCTTTAATAAGTATATATTTTAAAAACGGGTCAAAAGGGTCCCAAAGGGTTCGGGTCAAAACCACTTGTACAAATGTAAACCAAAAAGGGTTTAAAGGGTACAAATAATAAATTGTGCCCCTTTGTATGTTAAACGTTTCCGTATGTAAAAGTTTGTTAAATTTATTTCGCCACCAGCTTTAAAAGGGTTACATTGCTTAGATTTTTTGAGTCTCACGATAAAACTTTATGTATGTATAAAGTTTGATTAATAAATGTTGGGTAGAAAGAGTTAAAAATAAAATTCCAATAGGAGTTCTTTTTCAAAGGGTTTTTCTGGAAATAATGTTTTTCTTTCGGTTTTAGATACAATCCTTTCCTTAGAATACTCTCCCTAATTCTTCGATACTACCAGAAATGTTTGCCTCACACAAGCAGGGTCATTTTGATTTTTTTTTAATGAAATATTTAATTCTTCCATATTTTTTGATCTAATAGATCACATATACAGGGTGGCCCACCATATTGGACACGGTCTGTAGCTGGATAACTATAGGGTTTTTAAAAAAGTATATACTGAAACATATACAGGTCGGATAAGGCCACAGTATAATATTATTTTACTCTATACCAGGGTGTCTCAAAAAAGTGTACCGTATCAAAGTTATATTTTTTTAAATGGAACACCCTATATTTTATAACGGTTTTAGATTCTACATAAAAATAGTTATTTATTAGATAAGTGACTTATAAGTAATAACTCACGTGTCTAATACAAAATTTTATCCAACACTTTCGTATAAATCGTTTTTAATATCGAAAATAATTTGAAAACGTCATCCATTATTTGTTACTTGTCATTGTCAACACCAGCAACAAAATTTTGTATTGTCTATAATTCACTAGTGAGCTAAAGGGTACTTTAGCTCACTAGTGACTTATAGTACACTTTATATCCTCAAAATCTGATCAATTATGTAGATATTATATGTAAGTGTTGGATAAAATAATTTAAGTTTGTTAATAGTATTAATTAGTAATTAAATTAATTTTATTTTAACAATATAAACTCCTTAAACTTTAAAATTTGTTACAAGATTAGAAAAAGTCTGCCTTATCATACGTAGGTCATATCGAGATCATAGATTATACAGGGTGATAAAAAAAAACAATTTTTAGAAAGTCAAATAGCAATATCTCTCTTATTTTAAATGGAACACCCTGTATTTTTTACACCACATGATGACAAACCAAATGCTCTTTCAAATGGCGTATAGGTTGCCTATACTTATCTTTTATACTTTTTAAGTGAATTCCGTTTTAACATATTTTTATTCCAAACGTCTATTTAAATGTAAGTAGTCTGTAATATAGCTATGCCTGTTTACTAAGCCGTTATTGCAAAATGTAAATTTGTTGGAAAAAAGCACAAAATTAAAAGATTTTGTATTATCTGCCAGAATTTTTAAAATTCACAGAAAAAAAATTCATTAGTTGCTTATAATGCTACTTCCAATAACACTTATTTCAGCTGAATGTGGTAATGATAAAACTTGTGTTTTTAAACAATCCTAATAACGCCTCTGGTCAGTTATGACGACCTTTGTGACCTATAACTCGTTTTTTCTATTATCCATAATCACAGTGTCAAATTTTTTAAAGCAACTATTAAGGTTATCAGATGGTTTCTCCTGGAATATTTTTCAGGATTAACTCTAGACTAAAGTAAACCATTTTTTCACATCCTACCAGTATTATATCATCTTGTTCTTGTAGAAGAAGGGTTTTTATTTAAAATCATTGAAATTTCATTTAAACTGACTAAAACACTAGTAATCAATAAATGGTCGTTGTTATTTTCTTAAGAAAATAAAAATGGCTGCTATGTCACAGCCAACTTTAATTTAAATAAACATTTGGACTAAAAATTTGTAAAAACAGATTTTACTAAAAAGCACAAAAGATCGGTATAGACAACCTATTCACCATTGGAAAGAGTATTTTATTTTTCATCATATGACGTAAAAAAATACAGGGTGTTCCATTTAAAATAAGAGAGATATGTCTATTTGATTTTCTGAAAAATTGAAATTATTTTTTGATCACCCTGTACAATATTTGATCTTGAATTGAACTACGTATGATATGGCAGACTTTTTCTAATCTTGTTACACATTTTAAAGTTTAAAGTGTTAAAAGTGTTAAAGTAAAATCAATTTAATTTTACTTTTGCATTTTTCAAAAAATCAAATATCACAAAAACGAATAAAATTAGACACTTAGTACTATAAACAAACTTGAGCTATTTTTTAAAGTAAAATCTAAAACCTTCATAAAATAGGGTGTTCCATTTAAAAAAAATATAACTTTGATACGTCACACTTTTTGAGACACCCTGTATAGACTAAAATAAGTTTATACTGTGGTCTTATCCGACCTGTATATGTTCCAGTATTTACTTTTTTAAAAACCCCATGGTTATCCAGCTACAGACCGTGTCGAATATGGTGGGCCACCCTGTATTTTAAAAATGTCTATTTTCTGCACAGTTAAAAAAGTTCGTCTGATATCCCATTCACATAGTTTCAGTCTAGCTAGCAATATAAGAATTAGTCAAAAGGTTTTGAAAAATTGTATACAAGTCGTGCCAGCCTCATCTGTTCAATTGACTTTTGAAGTGTTGAATGCTAGCAGGTAGTAATTAGACAAAGTATGAATACATTTACTGACCTTATTTAAATAGTGCTCGTATCCATAATTTAGAGTTATTGCAAATCATAATGACAGCACCATTAACCTAAAAAAATGAGGAAAAATGTTAGTTGTTTTTCTTTATTGTTTTGTGTTGTAGGGATTTGTTTTACACAACTACAAAATTACATTTAAAAAGCAAGGTTTCGAGTATTTTTACTTCTAAAAACTTTTCGATTTTGTTATCGGCAGCCGTTCGGTTAGACGAACAGGTCCAAAGTTAAAATAAGACCAAAATAAGGCACGACCCAAAACTGACATAGCAAATAAAGCCAAGCACTATACTTATTAAGGGAGTCCTTATCCCCACCATGCATTCTGCGCAAGCTCAGATGCAGGGCCGTATTAACTGTTGTTTGAGGCGCCCTAGGCTAAAATTCCCGGAGCGCTTATTTTCCATCAAAAATATTTTTGAAGAGCAAAAAAAAAAGGTCCGTTTCTTCGCAAGCGCCTATTTTCAATCTTAGGCGTCTGCACTTTCACCACACCTGAAATTTGAAAAAAACCTCATTCCCTTCTTTTCGCGTCACTATCTCACTCCAAAGCACCTTATTCACAGAGAAATAAGTCACCAAAAATCCCCACTCTCGATCTCAAACTTTTCTTTAAAAAACTCCCCCTGTCTAGCGCCGCCTATTACTCCTCTGTCTGGCGCCTATTTTTTTTCATGGCGCCCCAGGCTGTAGCCTGGTCAGCCTAATAGGATAATACGGCCCTGCCTCCAGATGTCAAAATAATGCCGGTATTATTAGTGCCTGGCCTCATTTCACTGTGCAATACTCTCTATTATTACAACTCAAGTTAAATTACCTTCCATGCAAACAAGTCGCAAAACAATCATATTTCATTACTCTAGAATATATGTTTTGCCAACTTTAAACCAAAAATTCTGGGACCGTTAGAAATTCCGGAAAAGATGAAAAAGAATTATTTCTACTGCTAAAATTAGTTATATAATTTATATCCTAAGTATCTCGGATACCCTCGGCGAATTCTCACCCTGTATAATCTTTTTTCTTATTTTGATTAGAGGCAAGGAAACTACCGCTGCCGTTTGGCACCATTGTTTAGGAACACCCTGTACCCATAACAGTAAAAATATAGGTGTATATAGTGTGCTTTATTTTTCCATTGATTACTTTTTTTTTTAAAAACTGACACTCATCTCTTTTTCCCTGACTCTTCAAATAGTCTCCCGGTAAATTTTAACACCCTGTAAATCAACTTCTATTACTCAATAAACTCCAATAAACAATCCTATTGAACAATTCCAACTTAAACAGGAATAGCCAAAACATGCTCAACATTCACGACACTGCCAATCTCCATGAGATCCACTGAACCCGACTGTTATTGACCAGTTTTCCCGTTTGCCATTATCATCCCTGGGGATCTCCTTCTGGCCCATATTATGCTATAAATGATTCGTTGTTGGACCTGGGAATTTCAATCGTGGGTGACGAAGAAATCGGACACCCAACAGCACTGATAGAGTGCCATTCGAAATTAATCGACGGGGCGGGGGTGTGGGGTGGTGGTTGGCGGAATAATTTCAATTACGAGTCTGTTCGCGGGGTGTTTATAAAAGGCAGAAATCTAAAGATGTTCTAAAGGTTACTTTATTGGATCTTACGAACTTATATGTATACAATTTGTACATATTGTTATACCCTAAGATCCGAATAGAAAGCGGCCTTCTCATTTATCTGTTTACTGGGGTAAATACTGTTTTTTTAAACAAAGGTATCGCCTTAGGTTGCCTAAGAAAATGTGGACAAGGGCATAATTAAATAATAACTAACCAGACCTAACCACAACCAAACAACACACAAATAATAGTCCAAGTGCCTGTGCGGCAGGCCTTTCTTATTTTGTAAAGCTAAAAGTTTCTCAGCCATCTTCTAACACAGGTAGAACAGAACTATAAAGTTTGGCTCATAGTGGCTTTGGCAGGTACTTGGAACCGAGCAAGTTAATGAATTGTGTTTATTTCTTGTCATTTTGTAAAAGCTGAATTTTATACAGTGTGTCCACGGATGGACTTAACTTGACCTAAAAAATATTTTTAATATTTCTGAAAAAATTAGATTCTTCTAAAATTTTTTGCTTGGACTAAATGCCAAAAGTTGCAATAATAGAAATAAAGGCCGTAGGGGGCGGGTTGGTGGGTGGTTCAAAATTGCAAAATATTACTGAAACATTAAGAAAATCGGGAAAATATGTTTTTGAAAGGACCTAATGAAATAGCATGAAAAAAGTAATCAAAAGTGTATCATAACTTTTTTTTCTAGTGTTTTTTTTATTTATTTTTACCTCTTTGAACAAACCACAAAGACTTAAAAGTCTAAATTACCTAACGTACCGTGGCTTGAGAAAAATAAGTGTGAACTTAAATGAATGTTTTTTTCTCATAAATAATTAATTTTGCTTTTTATAGGCAAACATTATTAGGGTTAGGTCACAATGCATATAAAGAGTAATCGAAAAGATAAAGATTTATTCAATAAAAAGTTGAAATTTCCATTAGATTTGTTGCTATTTAAATAAGTTGTTAAAAAAATATTTATAACCGATTTTTTTTATTTGCGTAAATAACATTTTTGTGAATATTAAATCTCCCTGTGTATAATTGGCATCTTTTAACGGTTTTACTCACAAAAAACATTTTTTATCACTGAATTGTAAAAAAATACGATTTTTTTAACGTTAACCTCAATTCTTCTGAAATCCATAATAATAAAACACCCACGGTACGTTAGTATTTAGACTTTAAGTCTTTGTGGTTTGTTCAAAGATAGAAAATAAATAAAAAAAACACTAGAAAAAAAGTTATGATACACTTTTGATTACTTTTTCATGCTATTTCATTAGGTCCTTTCAAAAACATATTTTTCCGATTTTCTTAATGTTTCGAAGTAATATTTTTGCAATTTTGAACCACCCTGTATACCCTACGGCTATTTCTATTATAGCTTTTGGCATTTTAGTCCAAGCAAAAAATTTTAGAAAGAATCTAATTTTTTCGAAATATTAAAAATATTTTTTTTAAGGTCAAGTTAAGTCCATCCGTGGACACACTGTATAAAATTCAGCTTTTACAAAATGACAAAAATAAAGTTACAATTCATTAACCTTTCGGACTTAGTACCTGCCAAAGCCACTATGAGCCAAACTTCATAGTTTCTGTTCTACCTGTGTTAGAAGATGGCTGAGAAACTTTTAGCTTTACAAAATAAGAAAGGCCTGCCGCGCACAGGCACTTGGACTATTATTTGTGTTTAGTTTGTGGTTAGGTCTGGTTAGTTATTATTTAATTATACCCTTGTCCACATTTTC
>JACEGR010010027.1:0-21658 GCA_014170235.1 Listronotus bonariensis
TTTTTTTTATCTTAGGACAAACCTCGAAGGCTAAAAGCCTAAATACTAACGTACCGTGGTTGTCTTAAGCGAGGTAAGAGGGAGTTTGTTGACACGGGACTTAAATACTTGAAGATTTGGGGGAAGGAAAGACCTCCGCGGGCAGCAGGTTCCACAATCTAGAAACTCTAGGGATAAAAGAACGAACAAAGTGAGAAGTTCGGGACCTGTCCGGTTGGACCGTATAGGGATGCATACGCGCGGAACCACGAGTTTCTCTGTTGGGAACCGTGAGTGGAGGAACTATACTGGACAATTCTTCAGAGCGAAAGCCATGGAAGTACCTATAAAAAGCGATAAGTCCCCCACAGCCCGACGATGGGCAAGAGAGGGAAGCCTTTCTGTAAGTGAAGGATCATTAATGAGACGAATAGCTCTTCTTTGAATAGAATCAAGAATGCTTAGGGTAGTGGGGGACGCCATGCCCCAGATATGAGAACAATATTCCAAGGGAGGTTGGATTTGGGACACATATAAAGTGTATAAATTAGAAGCGGAAAAATATTTTTGGCTCGAAAGAGAAATCCAAGCTTTTTTGAAGCTGTTGTGGCTATAGATACAATGTGTTTATGCCCACGAGATTGAAGGTGTCTTTGCTCTGTAAAACTTGGCCGCTCATAAGTAGAGGATGAGTATTTGACGACTCTTTTCGCGACAAGGAACATGACTGTGTTTTGGATGCATTAAAATGGACGAGATTTTTGGTGCCCCAATCCAATATTAAATTAAGATCCTGCAAAAGAGATACCTGCATCGCTCTGCGTTTATTTTCCAAGTCAGGTTTAGTGATGGGTTTAGAAACCTGAAAACTGGAGTGAAGGGTACTATCGTCGGCAAAACAATGTTGGTGCCAGAACTGAGCCCTGAGGGACTCCAGCATTTACTTGGTGAAAGCTTGAAGAATGGCCGTCCACAATTACTGATATACGTCGATCAGATAGATAACTAGAGAGCCAAGTACAGAGTTTAGTTGAAAGACCAGAGGAGGGAAGTTTATTAAGAAGTGCAGCATGCCAGACTTGGTCAAAAGCTTTGGATATATCAAGAGCAACGATCTGGGACTCACCTAGAAACTCAAGAGACTTATTCCAACAGTGTGATACGAAGGAAAGAAGATCTGCTGTAGATCTTTTGTGGCGAAATCCATACTGCCTGTCATGCAAAATTTTGTGTTTTTCTAAGTACTTAAGAATTTGTGAATTAATTAATTTTTCCATTACTTTACAAAGAACTGACAGAATTAAAATTGGTCAATAGTTAGATGGAAGGGATTTAGATTCTTTCTTCGGAATAGGTTGAACACGTGCAGCTTTCCAGCTCTCCGGAAAGATACCTGTGTCGTAAGAAATTCGAAAGAGCCGAGTTAAGATTGGTGCAAGTTCTGGAGCACATTTTTTAAAACGATTGCTGGTATGCCATCCAGCCCAGACGATTTCTTGGTGTTAAGGGAAGAAAGGATACGCTTAATGTGTTTTACTTTAAAAATAATATCGGGCATTTTATGAGGAACTGGGGTAACCGTTGCAATTGGATGATTTACGGGAGGGTCAAAGGTTGAATTGGCAGCAAATTGTTTGGCAAACAGTTCTGCCTTTCCTTTAGCGGTAGAAATAATTTCATCTTCCAAAGTTAGTGGTGGGAAAGAACTGGTACAAAAATTCCTACTCATGTTTTTCGCAAAGGACCAGAAAGATTTGCTGCCATTTGAGCAAGAAAGAACCAGGGTTTGTTATTGGATGGTGTGTGGAATATAGATTTCAATGCCCAATTGAATTGATTCAGTTAGTTGATTGCAAATTTGAGAAGGATCACGAGAAGAAAAGCAGATGGAATTCCAGGGGTAAGTGGCGAAGAAGTCCCTTAGGCCAACCCAGTCGGCTGAGTTGTAGTGCCATACTGTGCGTGGTGGCATGTATTCATTTACCTCGGGATGTGCAGGGTAAGATATAGTAACTAAGCCATGATCTGAGCGACCTAGGGGTGTTGTGACAGATGTTTCATAGAGTTCGGGGTTGGTAGTAAGAAAGAGATCTAGGGGATTTGAACTATGATTTGGGATTCTAGGAAAGTAGGTGGGTTTCATATAAGGTTGGTAAGAGAGTTACTGACTGCAAAGATTTCGGCTGCTCTGCCTTGGGGCTCAGTTTTTGTAGAGCCCAGCCAATCCTTATTATGGACATTAAAGTCGCCAAGCACGATTACTTCAGCCGATGGAAACTGAGATATTATGCTATCGATCTTTGTTGAAAGAAAGTCAAAGAATTCGACATAGGAATTATTAGATGGGGACCGGTACAAACAGCAGATAAATTTAGTTGAAGACCCAATGGAAAGTTTGAGCCAAAGGATATCAGGCCTACCCGATTCAAGATTGGAAACTCGAGCACAAGCCAGATCGTTGCGGACGTAAGCACATACGCCACCATGTGGGCGGAAAAACGAAATAAGTTCGTAGCCTGGGAAGAGAAGGTGGCTGGTTGAAGATTTAGAAGTTATTTGTGTTTCCGTTAGAAATAGTATGTGGGGCTTAGATGACTACAGGTGATGGTGAACGGAGTTTATATTGGTATTGAGCCTACATATGTTTGCAAAAAAATTAAACTTCTCGATGAAGGCCTCCCGGATGCATCCCTTGCCCGGAGATCCGAATGGAGGGGTATTTTACCTCCGGAATATTTTACTTCCCGGTGTGGCGCCATCATTTGTACATAGTTTGGGGGTTAAAAGGAAAAAAAAGAAAAGAAAAAGAAGGAAGAAGGAAGACTCACCCACCCAGAACCCGAAACGTCCGTTAAGACTTCACGGGTCCTTTATAGGGTGAGTGGGGTGGTACCTCCTCAGGCGAGGAAAGCTCCTCTACCACCTCTACGAACGATTTATCACCACGCTTATATGGACAGCTTCGGAGTCTGTATAAGAGGGCTTATGAAAGGACTTTGATTTTCGGCGCCGATTTCTTTACACGTTTCCGTAATTCTATTGCGGTAGCTACCATATTCTTTGCCTATACCTTGCTCTGTAAAAATTTTGTATTTCTTAGATTTGAAAACTATAGAAGTAGTTTTCTTACAGTGCGATCTAAAATTTAATTTAAAAATGGGGCCCAGCAGCCATCTTCAAAATTTTAATTAGTCAATTTTACTCTAAATCATAGTATGTACTAAATAACTTTATTTTTTGAAGTTTAAATTTTATAATTTAAGCCGTTTAAAAAATTAAAGGGGGAAGAGGTAGAAATAAATGCACACTATATTTTATATGTCACAAGTACGCAATCCGAAATGACCGAAGAAAAGGTTTTTTTTAATTGTGTTCTTTACCATAAAACAAATATAGTTTCTATCATTCGTGCAGGTCGAGATGCACGTGATGGCTATCTGCATTGTGTAATGCATGCTTGCTCACAGTCATGGCACAATGCAAAATACTCTGTCCTGTCTAAAAAAAAGCTCCAGGTAAATTTTTAAAAATAATTGATTCAAGAAAATGTAATATACGATCATACTTGCTAAGGTTTTTGCTGTATATACAGGGTGATTTAAACATGTGCAAAACATTTTAGAATAAGATTTATTTTTTAAATAAAGGGTAGCGTGCTTTATAAACATGGGGCAGAAGTCAACTCTTAGGGAGATATTGCAAAAACATTTTTTGTAACAAAATAAGTAATTTATCTAAACTGCCAAGTAATGCCAAATAAATAAATGTTACAGATGCACTAAAAGGTGGCAACAAAAAATAGATTTTTAAAATAATATTTCCCTTCCCGAAACGGTATGATTTATTTTTTTAATATTTAAAATTAGGTAAAAAAGTTTTCAAATAAACAAGGCTATACAAATTTATGTTTTTTGAGGTCAGCATAATTCTAAAAAAAAGAAGGGGGATATTCTATTTCCATGACTTTCATTAATTCTAAAAATGTACACCAATATTTAAAAAGTGTACGTTGGTAATAGCAGTCTTTCTGTAAAATGTTATTATTCTAGTGCTTTTTGTTTTTGAGATAATGGTTAACTTTTAAGCCCACGTTTATAAAGCAAACTAACCTTTTAGCTTAAGATCCGATTAGAAAGCGACCAGCACCCATCTGTTTGCCAGATAAAAACTATTTTATAATAAATATAGTACCTATTCCAACAAAGGTTTTGCCACAGGCTTGCCTAAAAATTATGTTTCAGACTATAAATATTTCAATTTAAAATATAATCCCACAATATTTGACACAAAATGTATACAGGTTCAGTTAAATAACATAACATACAGGCAATGTGAGGAAAAAATACAATCTAACTAAATCCTGGCATGTAAACATGCGTGACTAATAGTGCTTGTTTTGTTATTCTATTGCTTGCCGATGAACCAAACAGCGTTGCTCATATTGTATTTGCATATTTTTTTAAATCTACATGACAGTACTAAATATTACTATTTTTTTCTCCAATTCCAAGTCAAATTTTAAAAAATTATTATTTTTTTGTACTAGCCTAACAAATAGTAACAATGTATTGAAAAAATAAGGGTTGATACTGTACAGGGTGTAAAAAAAATGTTGAGGTTTTTTAAATTTAAATATAGCCCTATCTAAAAGGCTATATACAAGGTGTCTCCAAAAGGTCTGTACAAAATGCTATAATAGACTCCTTGGGCCAAAACATAGCGATTTAATGCAATTTACCTTTGTCGAAAAGCTAATCGTTTGCGAGATATGTTGTCAAAGTTTCTATTTTATTGTAGGTATTTCTAAATATTTTATTTATTATTGAATTTTTGATTACAAATTTTGGCATTAAAGAGTTATTTACAGTAATAAATCAAAAGCTACTCACATTTTTTTTTAATAGAGAGGGAGCCACTGGCAGTCATTTGCTTTTGTTCAAAATGTCATTACTTTTGTTTGCCTCGGTATATTATGTTTCTAGTAGATAATTTTTATTCTACTACATTTTTTGCCCAAAAAGGTATACTCCATGAATATCGCTACGAGCAACCATTTTTGAGATATTTTAGATTAAACGTTTTATTTTATATAAAAAAATTTCCTCGCATTGCTTTACGCTTTATTAAGGCCACCCAGGTTTCTCTAAAAGGTCTGTACAAATTGGTACTACAATTTGCTTACGCCAATATACAACGATTTAACCCAATTTGCTGGGTTAATAATTAATAAAAGTTAATAGTTAACGAGATACAGGGTGTCCAAGTAAGTAAAAGAAATACATAAAAAATTTGACACCCTGTATTTTGCAAAGCAGCAACCTTTCGACTAAGGTAAATTGCATTAGATCGTTGTAATTTGGGTTTAAAGAATTTGTCCTAATATTTTCTACAGACCATTTGGACACTACCAGTTGGCCTAGATAAAGCATGAACATGTGTTAAAGTTCAACAAATATTTTTAAATTATTTCAATAATATTTGATACATTTTGAATATTGTAATAAAACTGGGTAATTAGAAGTTTTTGAATATGAGCTGTTTATATCTAATGTTACTTTTTAGGTGTTATCTAGAGGACGTCATCTACACTACTTTTAATTTCTCTAAAACGCCCCAACTTTTTTGTGCTATTCTGTATGTATCATGTAAGTGAACCAGTAAATTGTTCTAAATTTTCCACAGAAAAAAAGGTGTACTTTGTTAGAATTGTTTAAGATATTTGTATTTAAGTGCTTTAGTGCAACCAAAAAGTAAATGGATAATTTTTTTTTATCTTTGGGCAATCCACGAAGGTTGAAAGCCTAAATACTAACGTACCGTGGGTGTCTTGAGCAGGGTAAGAGGAAGTTTGTTAACACGGGACTTAAAAACTTGAAGATTTAGGGGGAAGGAAAGACCTCCGCTGGCAGTAGTTTCCACAGTCTAGAAACTCTAGGGATAAAAGAACGAACGAAATGGGAAGTTCGGGGCCGGTCCAATTGAACTGTATAGGGATGCATACGCGCGGCACCACGAGTTTCTCTGTTGGGAGCTGCAAGAGGAGGGACTATACTGGATAATTCGTGGGAGCAGAAGCCGTAAAAGTATCTATAGAAGAGCGATAGATCTCCCACAGCTCGACGATGGGCAAGAGAAGGAAGTCTTTGAGTGAGTAAAGGATCAAATAAACTCATTTATTCGTTTTTATTCGGCTGTTTGTCGTTATGGCTATTACGCTGTTTTTAAAGGCAGTTTTGGGTTGCACTAAATTACTTAATGTCGAATATCTAGAAAACGAGTGCTCGGAGAGATTTTTACAAGGTATACCTTTTTTGTGTAAAAGGCATTGAGAGCTCAATATTTTACTGGAATTGTACATACAGGAAAGCAAAAAAGTTGCGACGGATTAGAGAACTTCAAATACTGTAGGTAGCAGGACACGTCCCCATAAAAAATCAAGTTTTAAAAGTTAACTTTTTTTTGTATTTTTACCGTAAATATACCTAAATAATTATATTAATATAATTTTATTAATATCTAACGTTGCGCCGTCTAGCAACTCCAGTACACCCTGTTTTTAACCCGCTGAATCTGAATTTTAAATCAGTTTAGGCCGTACACCCTCAATTTCAAGTGAATTGCAAAAAAACGTAAAAAAATGTGTGAAAATTTTCGCTATTTCTTATACTATGTTACGGTTTTTTGCAATTTACTCAAAATAATTGGAGTTGGTACAGCCTAAACTACTTTAAAATTTGGATTCAGTGGATTATAAAATATGCCTTTAGATAGGTCGCGTCTGGTGTACAAAAACTTTGTTTTTATTATGTATTGCCGGTGTACCGGTGCACAAAATAGTTATTTTTGTACCAAGGGTGTAAAATAGCACTTTTACACCTGCGACTGAAAGTTGTTGCCCGATCTCCGCGAGGGCAACAATCAGCTGTGGGCGTAAAAGTGCTTTACGCTAGAGGTGCTAACAATATTTTTGTACGACTTAATATACAAGCAATATCTATAGTTAGGAAAAATTTCCCAGTTTTTAATCTTTTAAATTGTAATTAGTATACTTTTAACACATGTTTTATTAAATAAATTGTTGTTTTACCGAAAAAATAATGGGATATTATTAAATTTTATTATTGTTTAACAAATGTATAAATGCGGGCGTTTTAAATATTTTTTTGCCCTTTTTGCCCTAGGGCGTAAAAGTGCTATTTTACGCCCTCATTTATAAATACAGGCGTTTTTGATTCTTTTTGCCCCAGGGCGTAAAATTGTATTTTACGCCCGGTCGTACAAAAAAATGTACATCGAACGCGGCGCATGTTTTTCGACCCGCAGAATCCGAATTTTAAATCAGTTTAGGCTGTGCACCCTTCAGTTTTAAATAAATTCGCGGATTTAGTTCTGACGTCACGACGCAGGCAAGGAATCCAAACATTATGGGAATTCGTGATGAAAGTTAAAATAACGCGATATATGTAAATTTTTTGTGTGTTTTAAAGTGTTTGTGACTAGTGCCGGCTATTTGTGACACTGTGACTCTAAATTTTCGTGATTATTTGTGATATTCATTCACCTAACCTAACTATGTGAACAAAAGTATAATTTTTACGAACTTCAACCGATTATGCTTATTCCTCGTAATCCATTTTAATAAAACTAATATTAAATATCTTAAATAGTACCACTATACTCTATTTTTTTGCAAGAGATAGCAATAAAAATGTCTCGGGACGGTTAGAAGGTTGTAAACCATAGGCGCACCAGTCTCTGTGCAAAGATCAGGTAGAAATACACCGAATTGCGTTAAATAAGGATTATAAATTTTATATATATTTTAGTATCTTTCCGTATGTGCAACTAAGTGGTTATAAATTGTTAGAGTATTGTTCAAAGTATTACAGTATTGTAAAAATGGCTTCTCCGCAGAAACGCGCTTATCTCGGCCATTTAACTGAAAAGCAGATTGTTAAAAACGTATTTGATTATACAGGGTGCGGCAGAATGGACTCCCACATTTGGGTAGCAAATAAAAAGTCTACTATAAAATATGAAGCTAAACTTTTATTATTTTCAAAAAGAGCACACATTAAGGTTTTTTTAACTATGTTTTCAAAATTATATCGTGTAAATGACGGCCGTTAGCAGCGACACACATGCGAAGGCGTTCCTAGAAGTTCCGCATCACTTTTATCACCACGTCTTGAGGAATAGCAGCAGTTTTATCTCGGATCGCTGTCTTGATTTAGGAAAGTCAAGAACCAGTTGCCCTTAAGTTAGCAACCCATTTAAAAATTGTTTTCCGGTCTGGAACAGGGGCATTCGGAGGCAGGAAGCGCGTACAAAATACTCTTTTCGACACGGTGACACATTCGTCATTTTTGAATAATGGCTCAATAACAAATCCACGTTGGTCACCAGACCAAGACATAGCGCCTAGTAACAAACCTTATCAATCGCCCAAGCGAATGTGACCATCCCCACCAATGTCCAACTCCCATTTCCGATGTTCTAGCCTGATGAAATGTGAAAGTCCATTCTGCCGCACTCTGTATTAGAAATGATCAAAACTCTTATTTAAGTGTGGACAATTGTGTTCAAAAATGTGCGTTGATGACTGGGGTGGGAAAAGCGACAATTTACAGAATTTTTAAACAAGAAAAAGAGGGAGGTATAATTCCACCAAAAAAGCGACCGGGCAAAACAGAACTTTATATAACAGACGACACAAAACAAACAATTCGACTAATTGTACATAGTTATTTTACCGAAAAAAATCCCTACTTTAGAAGTCATGTTTCAAACTGCGAAAAATCATCCACACGTGCCGCAAATAAGTAGAGTTAAAGTTTGGAAAATCTAAAACATCTAAATTTTCAGTGGAAAAAAATCCAAAGAAAATCTTTATTAATAGAGAATAAAGAAATTGTCCATTGGAGGAGAGATTATTTGAGAAAAATAAAAAAGTTCGTACTGAAGGAAGACAATATATTATCTAGATGAGACTTGGATCAATGGAGGACATACCGTTAAAAAATATTGGCAAGATGGGAATATAACAACTGCTCGCCAGGCTTTTAATAAAGGACTTTCTACGGGTTTAAAACCTCCATCTGGAAAGGGGCGTAGACTAATTATTACTCATATTGGAAACGAGAATGGTTTTGTGGATGGAGGTCTTTTAATGTTTGAGTCCAAAAAACAGGAGATTATCATGAAGATATGAATGCTGATGTATTTGAAGAATGGTTTTCGCAGATGATCGACTTAATATCAGAAGATTGATTATTGTAATGGATAATGCAAGTTACCACTCCAAAAAAGTAGATCGTATTCCAAATTTAAGCTCGCTTAAAAAGACATTCAATCCTGATTGATGCAGCAAAATATTGAACATTCTACAGATAGTGTTAAACTAGAGTTGTTGCAGCTAGTAAAAAGTGAAATCGCCACAAATAAAGCTAAGTACACACGTTTTGTAATTGATAAAATAGCTAAGAAACAAAATATAACTGTATATCGGCTGCCACCTTATCACTGCGAACTAAACCCCATAGAACTTATATGGGCACAAGTGAAAGGTGAAGTAGCCAGAAATAATATTACGTTTAAACTAGTAGATATAAAAAGAACTATTTCAAATTGCCATATCTAATGCTTCCCCAGAAAACTGGAAAAATGTGTCGAACATGTATTAGAAGTAGAAAATAAAATGTGGTCTTTGCATATAATAGTAGATACAACTGTTTAACCTCTAATTATACCAGTAGACTCATATATGACTCAAGTAGTGATAGTATGTCAGATATGGAAGAATGTGAATAACTAGATGTAGATTATGTAGCATATTTAATTAGGTATAGATTATATTTTAAATAATTATTTTTTGACTATGCATGTTTAATGTGTATTATTAAAATGGTTATTATTAACTATAATTATACCAACTGTACAATATTGATATACTATAAATTTTAAAATATTTTTTTACACATATAAAAGAAACAAGATTTTCATTTTACCTAAACTGTTTAAAAAGGGTAAGTTCCCAAAAATAAACTCAAGCGCACCGCCACTGTCAAGGTTTTTATCACATTATTCCCACGTAAATACAGGTAAACATCTGTTATTCCTTTGTATTTGACCCAAAAGGTTGACGAATATTAGAGCGGAGTCTGCCGGCCTAAAATTATGATGCCTTATCAGTACATTACAGGTAGAATTGAAAAAAATATTTATACTCGGACTAACACAGAAAGCGAATTGCCATAAAATTAAATGATGTATTACTATCGCTTGCAACGAAACAGGGTATAATGTAACAAATTTAAAAAATAAAGTATATTTTCCATAAAAACCTTTGTTTGTTTTATGAAGAGGTGAGGGTCAGAGGGGTTTGTTTGGATTCCATTCAAAGCCTTAAAAATATACCTCTAGAGTCAGCCTTTATGGCAGTGTGAAAAAGCGCATGATAATGAAAGATGACAAGAGTATAATCTATCTCTTTTGGTCCTGCTGACCACTATGATTATGAAGAGCGAAAGGTTATTGCTTTTTAGCATGGGATTGTTTGCACAGCCAAGCGGCAAGACTGCCTCTTATAGGTATGTTCTTGAGGCTTGAAAAACGTCAACGTCGTGTGAACTAAATGCGCCTATTTGGTGTATTCCTTTTATGCTCCAGAACCATCCAGAACGACACCATAAGTGTTCCTTTTACAATTTTTTGACATTTTTTCATGTTGTAGAACCGTTCTTGACACTATTGACAGTTCAGAGAACGGTTCTACAAGGTAAAAGGAATACACTAACTGTGTGATACGGTTACGTCCGGTGCACAGAAAACTTTTTGTGTGCCGGTGAATTCGAAAGAACTATAGGAAAAAATATATATTAGATAATCGCAGTCAGCTAAATTAGGGTGCTGGGTAGTCCATAGCATCCTATGAAAATTTGAAAATTTCTTATTCTTTCTTACTTTATAAAAATTATAATTAACATTTATTAAAACACATTTTTTTATATAGATTTTTTAAAAATTTACGTTAAATATTACAGATAGCAGAATTATTTATTTACCCCATATTCAATCGAAATAGCGTGATACACTCAAACGTTCTTAAAATATAAAATAATAATATATATGCTGTTTGAAGTAACATTGATCATTTAGAGCGGATGAGTCATATCGCATGCATTTTTACTATGCATAACAATAATTGAATGGCATAAGGAATCGTCGACAATGGCAACATTAGAGACTTCGGGCTATTGATTTGCTGCGATACTATAATCTATAATCAATCGTAGATAAAAGTCTTTTCCGGTTACATTTATGAAATATGAATAACAATGGTTCGTAGGAGAGGCTCAGGGAAGTGGGTGAGCAGGTTGGGCCGTGCAAAACATTAGGCCGGTATTGTTGTTTACCATTTTTTACGTTACAAAAATTTACAAAGAGATGACTTTTAAGTATTTAAATATGCGATACAAAATTTCGTTAGATTTATAATAAAGTCAAATAAATTAAGAGGGGGATACCTGTAAAATATTAAAAGGAAAAATTCCTTATATGCCAGTATAGTCCTTTTAAAACATAATTTTTAGTATTTCTTATATTACAGAGGCAGTAAGTCACTAAAATTATTGAAATTTTTAGGTGCCCATTCAACTGTTAACGCGTTTTTGTCAAAACTATATTTTCAAACTAACAGGCCCCATAACTCAAAAAGTTATTGACCGATTTTCTTAATATTTTGCACACATCTTTTTAGCAACAGTGCTTTCTATGTACGTACAAAATTCCAAAAATATTAAAAAATATATATTTTTTATGAAGCACAAACGATGGAAAAACTGAGCTAAAAGTCATTTTATTTTTTTCAAGCATTGCATTACGCGATTTTTTTATTAACTTTTTTAGGTTCATCGGCAATTTTTTTATTAATAGGCACCAAAAATTTTAGTTTTTAATTTTCAAATTACTAGAACCGATGCTAGAGTGCCCGTCGATTCAGAAGTCTCTCTCGGACCTTAGTAGAATAATTTAGCTTACAGCCGAATCATTAAGATTTAAAAAATTATTAATTTAATATTTAAGTAAACCATTTACCAATTTTTTTATATATATAATAAATCTTTTATTTAAAAAAAATCATAAAAATCAAGAAAAATTAAAGTATTAGCATGAAGCATGATAAAAATCTTTGCATACAGCGAGACTCACAAAACACTGATCAACATTTAAATAAACCATAAAAATCAAGAAAAATTAAAGCATATTTAAGTAAACTATTTACCAATTTTTTAAATATATATAATAAATCTTTCATTTAAAAAATTTCAAAAATCAAGAAAAATTAAAGCATTTACAGGTAGGTATTATTATATTAATTTACTAGATATACCGGGTGTGTTAGTAGACTCATTGTTTTGAGTATTTTTAAGATAAACTATTAAAATATTTAAAATATTATGGTATAATAAAACCATAAACTGTCATTTTATACAGTCTTTCCCAAAAAGGTATTACAAGACTAATAAACCAAAATTAATGTATAGTGGGGCTTATATTACATCATTTTAAAGCCCCCGAAAAGTACTTTATATTTCAATAAGATAAGGTCAATACTTTTACCTACTACAACATGGCGGTACATTAATAATTACCCAATAAATACCAGATTTGAATGACCATATTTCCGAAACTAATAAAGTTAGACATTATTAATGTGGCATTTTGTAGGCTCTTTTACAGATATTTTTAACGGCAATATTGGTTTTTAATATACATGGTAGGACAAAAAGTATACTTTTTTTTTAATGAAATGCCCTGCATATTATAGTGCCAATTAGAAGATCTTTAATAAATCTTTAAGAAAATACCATATTAATTAGGTACCTATATTAATTATGTTAACTTATTAGTTTCGAAGATACAGCCATCTAAATAAGGTATTAACTCTCCTAGTTTAAATTTTTTAAATTAATTCCTTTAAGTGTGAATAGCAATAAAAAAATGAACTGTTTATATTTGTTTTTTCTTGGGAGAGTTCCTGAAGATTTATACTTCAGGTCTTACATACTGTGGATATATTTGATAAAGTAGGAGGTAGTTTCTTATTACGGGTTAACAAGGTTCGAATTTGTAAAGGTAAAGAAGAATCTTTGTATTCAATTAGCTTCCCTGCCTAAACACATTAGGAATAAACAACAAAGACAGCTGGTAGTTTAAAGCATCTCCACATAAGGTGTATAGGCACGCATAAGAGTTGCACTTTTTATTTATTTCATAAGATCAGCTAAATGAGAAAGTTAAATAAAAATAAGTATTTTAATATTTTAACCAATAACTACCCAGGACTTACTAAAACAAAGAATTGAAGAACCCATGTTCATAGAAGCTCTTGAAATTTCTTAAAGGATCTTCCGTTAAATTCAATATCCACACTTAATTTACACCCTGTATACTGAGGAAAACCCTACAACATGTAAACTACTTTAAAAAATTAGGCTTATGCTGTATGCTTTTAAACAACAATAAAATGCAGATGTAGCAAAAAATGTCACCTACGTCACATCTTATAACGAGAGCAAAAACGAATGCGTTAAAAAAAAGGCGACTAAAAATAAATAAATTGACATACTGGCATTTTTGCGACAGTTAGTAATTTTTTAATATAAATTTGTTACATAGTTCAGCAGCTGACTGTATTCTCCTAATTACATTTTTGTTGTCGTTGTCTGTTTATGTATCGGACTTTATAAAATCTCTATACACGATATGTTGTTTTAAATATTACCGTTCTTCTTTGGTATTAAATGATTAGAAATTTTCGTTATCTCTGGATAATGCACGAAGGCTGAATTTGTGAACACGGGTTTTAAACATTTAAAGATTCTGAGGGGACGGATTTTGCATTTTGACGTGTGTGCACTGTACAGGGTGTCCCATTTTAATTGCAACTGCGGGGAATCTCGGTTATTAGACCGAACTTTGCGGTTTTCGCGAACCTGAGCTACTTTTTGTAAACAAAAGATGCCATAAATAAAGCCATCATATAGTCCAAGAGCCCGTAAGAGGCAGACCTACGTCAAAAGCTGAAAGTTTTCTGCGCATGCTCCCAACATAGGTAGAAGCGATGGTATACTTTTAAGTTTACCATCATAGTGGCTTTGGCAGGTATCAAAGGTTAATAATTCAAAACTTAATTTTGGTCTGGTCACTTTTGTAAAAGCTGAATTTTATATTCTGTTACTTAAGTAACCATTAGAAGATACTTCCTCAGTCGCAAGACATCAGTTTTGACAATTTCAACCCCTTGGCAGACAAACATTTTGGGATGGACGGCCCATTGTCTGACGAAGTCCAATATCTCTGTTATTTAACAAGATATAACAAAATGTTCTTTATGAGATTTGTAGGGTTTCCAAATAGGCGTGTCTAAAAATATTTCGATGTATACATAGTGTCCTAAAAAAGTTATTTTTGTGAGGTTAGTTTTAAAAAATGTTTTTTAAATACTCTGTACGCATTAAAATACTTTAAGGATATTTCCATTTAATTATTTAACAACTCATATAAGACGTTTTGTCATAGATATCTTTTTAAATATAAGATGTATTGAATTTCATTGAACCATATCATCATCATTTTTTTTGAAATATTTTTTTTTAAATAACAATAAAAGTTAATAATAAATACATTCTCGGCTGGTTGGCAAACCATATTCTGGCCTGATACAGGGTAAGTGAAAATAAGTGAAGGATCAAAACCTATATCAAACCGAAGGGCGCCAAAACCCTGAATTTTTAAATAAAAAATCACATCACTTAATTAAATCATTAGTTCTAAGCAAAAAATGTTCTATACATTCTTTTTGCCGTACTAATATTTTTTAAGTTATTCGCAGTTAAAATAAAAAAAAATTGACGAAAAAATCGACTTTTATAATGGGTTTTTATGAATAACTCCTGAATAATTATGCATTTTATCAAAAAACGGTGAAAAGAAAAATTGTAGCAAAAAAATAAACAAAGTTATTTTGTTATAATTTTTCCACGAATACTACGAACCGAGATACGGCGTGTTAGTGAATAGCTTTTTCGTCAAATGCCAAATTTTATAGATTTATGGTAAAATAACGGGAAAATAATGTTTTTTTCGGGAACAACTCACGTTATCTTTTTTAATTACTTGACTAAATCTTTTTTTTCGTAGAAAAAATTGGGTACTGACTTTATTTTAATTATAACTCACTTACTTTTTAGGCATAGAGTAAGGAAATTATAAGAGTTATCATGGAATAGCCGATTTAAGGACAGGTCATGCGAAAACTCCCAATATAATTTTATTCGTTTCTCGTTGAAATACCGCCAGTTAGTCATTTCAGTAAGCTTACGTGTCTCCCCACCGCTGATGTTACACGAGGCAAGGCTTGGACTGACGCATTTAAAGTGTAAACTGGTAAAAATGACAAGCCTGCCGCCAGCCTGCCGCAAAAGCGGTACGAAAATTTTAGCATGCCATGGTTTCTCTTATCCGTAGGTATGTTACTTTATGTTTTTAGGCTATAGACTGTTTTTATAATGATCTGATCATGCACTTTAAAAAAGATTATTTGAGTTGTCCTCGAAAAATACATCATTTTCCCGTTATTTGACTATAAATCTATTGAATTAGGCATTTGACAAAAAAAATGCTAACCACTTACATGCCGTATCTCGGTTCGTAGTAGTCGTAGAAAAATTATAACAAAAGAGTTTTGTTGTTTATTTAAAAGACAACAATTTTGCTTTTTAAAGTTTTTTGGTAAAATGCATAATCTTCCAGTTACTCCCGAAAGCCCCATTAAAAACGTTGATTTTTTCGTGGAAAAATTGTCAATTTTAACTGCAAATAACTCGAAAAATATTAGTTCGACAAAAAAAGTAAAGATTTTTTTTGCTTACAATTATCTTTTAATCGATTCCTATGGTTAAAAAAATATAAAAATTTTACTTTTTGGGAGGTGGCAACCACCCCCAGGGTTTTGGCGCTTTTTGATTTGTTATAGGTTTTGATTTTCGAGATATTCTGTATCCTTTGTTAAAATTTTAAGTTAATCCATGCAAGACCAAAGAATTGCCAGGTAAAATGCCTCATTTCCTGTACTATTGTTAATTAGATAGGAATTTGACCATGCCCAGAAATGGTTTCTATTTATTTACGCGAAAACCGTACATCAACCAAAAAAAACAAGAGATCAAATTTATTTTAAACTAAATAAGTATTTAAAAAAATATATATTTTTGAAAAATGTAGTGACATAACTGTTTTTTCTAAAAAGAATTTTTCTTAAACTCCTCATGGAGCCTTGAAACTTTAAATCCCCAACCCTAACTTAGGCCAGGATTTTAAAAGCCATATGGTTGGTTGACCATTGAATTCGTAATAAAAAATCTATATTAACGTGTTTGATTAAATAAAAAGGAACTATAGTATTCACGTCAATTTTTTTTTATTTACTTACCCTGTAGGCCTAAGACCAGGACGATTGCCAACCACACGGGAATGTATTTATTAATAACTTTTATTGTTAAAAAAATATTTTATCAGAAAGAAGGATGAGGGGTCCATTTATATAGCCGGATCTTAGACCAATAGGGCCACACAAAAATGTTTGTCTTCTTTTAGGTACCTATCCAAGTAACATATATAAAATTTAGCTTTTACAAAATGACAGAAGTTATGATTCAGGTATTTAAACTTTAGAAGCTGGCACCTGCCAAAGCCACTATGAGTCAAACTTTATAGTTTCTTATTACTTATCACCGGCTCTTACTCTAATATATATCATAGCCATCTTAGTTTCTGAGGTACAGAGCGACTTTAAAAACTTTGCATTTTCTGGTACTCCTTGTACCTTAGTGGACTAACCACGTATTATAAAAGAAAGAAAATGAATTTTTGTATAACATTTTATGTAGAATGTAGTGGCCTAGTCATTTTTTCTAAATATTATTTTTTTTATTATTTACATATGTTGTTTTTTTTAATATGCTATTGTCTATAAAATGGCGCCCAAGCTTTGCGATATTTGTCAAAATAAAAAAACTATGATGTAAATAAATTTTAAGTTTCAGGTACAGTACCCTCTGGCGGTATTAAAAAAAGTACTTTTATCTTAAAATTCTAGAATCTGCAAAGCTTGATTCGTGTGCCAAATGTCAGCTAGATTGGTTTAAAAATAAATGCAATATGACAAAAAACAATAAAAAAACACCCTGTATAGGTATTTAGTTTATTGACAGGTTAATAAATTAGTCACTTAATAAAAATCATTTAGTAATTAAAACCTATATAACAACAGAAAAACAAACATAACTTTAATAGCAAAATCCAATTTTGAGAGTCGTGACTTAAGCACCACCTTAGTAATCAAGTTACAAAAAACTATTTTGTTTTCCATGGCCTAATGCAAAATTTCAGATATGAAGTATAAAAATTGGGATTCTTAATCATTGCTTATGAAAATAAACCCATAGTGTTGTAAATTTTTGAAAAGCTTGTTGGGATATTTTTTTTACAAAAATACAGGGTATTTCATTAAAAAAAACATTGGTTAATATTTATTAGGCCACTCACTTTACGTTAAATGTTATATAAATACCAATTTTACCTTTTTAATGTATTACCAGTCAACTGAGATATAAGGTGTAACTGAAAAAATAAAAATTTCGAAATTACCCCGTGGCTCAGAATTTAAATAGTGCTTTCCAACCCTTTCTTGCATCACCCTAAAATTCGACTTTTTTTAAGAGGTACCTATTGCTCTGTGACACTCTAAATGAACTACCCTGTAGATCGATGCGGTTTCTGATGGAAGACGGACATACCCTGTATAAACTTTAACCAATTAAATGTACAGATCTTACCGATTGCCAGTAATTTCAATCCTGTTCGTATTTTGTACAAGCAAACAAGAGCAAGGTACCTACTTCGTGTAATTATCTGAAAACAAGTGGTATTTCTCGCATTTAAAATGTGTTTGTTTTAGCTCTATAGAAGCGTGGTTTTATTTATTCATGTAATAATTTCCACCATTTTAATTACCTGTTTTTTACATTTATGCTTAAGAACTGGAGTTATATTAAACATTCGATTTTAATACTTCTTCTTGTTAGTATCCTTTATTTGTTTACTTGAAATAATAGGATTGTTTAACATTTTCGTTCGTGATATTGATAATGTGTTTAAAAATGATTCTACAGTTTATTTAACATTTTATTTTGTAATGAAGGTTTCGTATTTAAATTAACTAATTTAAGTCGAAAAATGTGTATTTTATATCTTAGAATTAACAGTCTTTGACTATTTTCATTTTATTTATCACAAATTAGTGACCTAAAATAATTAATTGTCAATGAGTTATCGTAATATATATTTTTGGAAAGTTTAAAGAAAGCCTAATAAACACAAGCAAAAATGTCCAGGGTGTTTCATTAAAAAAACATGACATGGATTATGATTGAATTATCCATTAAGAACTTTTATGCCATCCTATACTATGGAATTTGCGCGATATTTCTCCAAACTTTTAGATTATTCTCCACTCTTCCACCACACTATAAAAGGGCGACGGAGACCTCTAATTTGGAGTAGTATAGATTCGACTTTTGTGTTGTAAACTTCGAGACACTGAGAAGTACAGATTTTGTCGTTGTAATCATAGTTACTTTTCATTTTAATAAAGGTATAAAAACAAAGTTAGCTTAGTACATAGAGTCATAGAAAAGGTGGTTACTTAAAACTCCGTATCTTCGTTAATTTTGAACCTCTGATTTGGAGTAGTATAGATTCGACTTTTGTGTTGTAAACTTCGAGACACTGACAAGTACAGATTTTGTCGTTGTAATCATAGTTACTTTTCATTTTAATAAAGGTATTAAAACAAATTTAGCTTAGTACATAGAGTCATAGAAAAGGTGGTTACTTAAAACTCCGTATCTTCGTTAATTTTGCTTCAAATTTTTACACAGTGTTCTTAAAATGTTCTTTATTAAGAAAATGTATTTAAAGAAAATGTCAAAAAAAAGTTTTAAAACCTCACTACCCCCATAAAAGAAAAAATAAAATTTTACTAGTATAATTTATACTTTGTAAGTACAAGAAGAGCCCTAAGGTTGGAAGCCCCTGAGCTTTACCCCGTCTAGCTTGGTAGCTATGCCAATGATTATCAAAAATAAAAGCTTTTTATGGCGGCCATTAAAAAAAAACCTAAAATATTTAAATTATCAAAAACTATGCCACCTAGAAACTATTTTAAATTTTAAATAAACTATTTTAAATTAGTAGTTTTATAACCATTTTTAAGATTATCTTTTAGCTAAAAGCACTTTCAGCTCTGGCAGCCATTTTTAATAGGCATGGTGACAAAATTCAAAAATGACTGTTATTTTATAATCATTATATGAAATAGAAATTATAGAATACAAAAAACGTGTTTAATTTAATAATGTAAAGGAAATTTTTATAAAATAAATCTATAAAGTAAAAAGCCCGCCATAAATTATAAAACACCAATTAGAGGGAATGACGTTACAAGTGGATAATGTGCGTTAAACATCACAAAATCAAAATTGTTATTTTACAAAATCTTAGATCAAACACTTACTAGAGGTAGCGTTGTGCTTTGCATGCTAACAGGTTTTGTAAAAGAAAAACGGATGGTGACGTCACGCACTAAAGTATGTGCTATTTTCAACATCATAAAACAGTTTTCTAAAAACTGTCACCATGTCTATTTTTAACGTGGATATCATATTTCTCTCAATTATGAAACATATTATGTAGAGTATGGTTTAAATTTAGTTTAAACGTAACAACTCGAATGGCAACTGCAAAAGTATAAATTTTTTAATAAATATGTTTAATTTATTATCTCAAGGATTAACAAAATGTAGTTTTTACTCAAAATAATTATGTAAAGAACTGCAAAAAAGGAATATCTTACTAATTAGGCTTTAAGCTTCCGCTAACTATACAAAATGCAAATAGATCAGTATACCTCAAATATTGACCAGAATTTTAGGGTAAAAAATTTACACAAAATAAGGGTATCTATAGGGTAGAATAAAATAACACTAAAAACAAAGTACAATTTTCAAATCAGACTTTTTTATTTACGGTTACCCCAGTTCCTCATAAAATGCCCGATATTATTTTCAAAAGTAAAACACATTAAGCGTATCCTTTCTTCCCTTAACACCAGAAATCGTCTGGGCTGGAGGGCATACCAGCAATCGTTTTAAAAAATGTGCTTCAGAACTTGCACCAATCTTAACTTGGCTCTTTCGAATTTCTTACGACACAGGTATCTTTCCGGAGAGCTGGAAAGCTGCACGTGTTCAACCTATTCCCAAGAAAGGATCTAAATCCCTTTCATCTAACTATAGGCCAATTTCAATTCTCTCTGTTCTTTGTAAAGTAATGGAAAAATTAATTAATTCACAAATTCTTAAGTACTTGGAAAAACACAAAATTTTGCATGACAGGCAGTATGGATTTCGCCACAAAAGATCTACAGCAGATCTTCTTTCCTTCGTATCACACTGTTGGAATAAGTCTCTTGAGTTTCTAGGTGAGTCTCAGATCGTTGCTCTTGACATATCCAAAGCTTTTGACCAGGTCTGGCATGCCGCACTTCTTAATAAACTTCCCTCCTATGGTCTTTCAACTAAACTCTGTACTTGGCTCTCTAGTTATCTATCTGATCGACGTATATCAGTTATTGTGGACGGCCATTCTTCAGGCTTTCACCAAGTTAATGCTGGAGTCCCTCAGGGCTCAGTTCTGGCACCAACTATGTTTCTTCTTCACATCAACGACCTTCTCTCGTCCACAACTAATTCCATTCCATAGTACCCTTCACTCCAGTTTTCAGGTTCCTAAACCCATCACTAAACCTGACTTGGAAAATAAACGCAGAGCAATGCAGATGTCTCTTTCGCAGGATCTTAATTTATTATTGGATTGGGGCGCCAAAAATGTCGTCCATTTTAATGCATCTAAAACACAGTCATGTTCCTTGTCGCGAAAAGAGTCATCAAATACTCATCCTCTACTTATGAGCGGCCGAGTTTTACAGAGAAAAGATACCTTTAATCTCGTGGTCGTCACATTTGAAAGTAACCTTAACTGGCACAAACACATTGTATTTATAGCCACGGCAGCTTCAAAAAGCTTGGATTTCTCTTTCGAGCCAAGAAGTATTTTTTCGATTCTAATTTATACACTTTATATGTGTCCCAAATCCGACCTCCCTGTTGTTTCTATTGTTCTCAAATCTGGGGCATGGCGTCCCCCACAACCCTAAGCATTCTTGATTCTATTCAAAGAAGAGCTATTCGTCTCATTAATGATACTTCACTTACAGAAAGGCTTTTCTCTCTTGCCCATCGTCGGGCTGTGGGGGATTTATCGCTTTTTTATAGGTACTTCCATGGCTTCTGCTCTGAAGAATTATCCAGTATAGTTCCTCCACTCACGGTTCCCAACAGAGAAACTCGTGGTGCCACGCGTATGCATCCTTATACGGTCCAACCGGACAGGCCCCGAACTTCCCACTTTGTTTGTTCCTTTATCACTAGAGTTTCTAGAATGTAAAACCTTCTGCCCGAAATCTTCAAGTATTTAAGTCCCGTGGCAACAAACT
>JACEGR010010028.1:0-21657 GCA_014170235.1 Listronotus bonariensis
TTAATTTACACCTCCCCTCTGGACCCCATAATTAAGGAGGGGTGGAAAAAATGAGAACTTAATGAAGCCTAGAATGTAGGTAAGAAGAATAAGGGTATTATTTGTTTTTTAATTTTTATTATGACTCTGTTGGATAGTCATAAAAAGCTTAAGCCAACGATCTATTAAATAAAATATATCGCTTATATATAGCTTAGACTATGAATTAAACAATTTTTTTGTTTAATTAATAATTTAATTAATAAATTATTACCTAAATGTTTTTTGGCAGCAGTTTATTTTAAATATTTTTACTGAATGTTATTAGGTCTTTACATTAAGGCTTTTCATTGTTTACATTAAAATATAAAAGTTTTTGTACAAAAGTGGAACTTGGTATTATATTGCTTTTTACCATCTATAAGAAAGGACCCCCGTTTTAAGCAGTGCTACTGATATGGAAATGCAACAGATACGATGTGGGGAGATTAAAAAGGCCAAACCAAAGGTCGTCGATAATGTAATATACCCTTTCAGCCAAACTAAAAGGTTCATAGGCAATGCGTCTGAAACACTAACAGGTAGAGATTCAACAAAGAATGTTGGCATGGAAATGGGATGACTTGTTGGTCCTGCTTTATTGTTACCTTACATGCCTATAAACATTTTTTTATTTGACTGAATGTGTATAATATTAATTTATAGCAAAAATCTATAATAATTGACCTTGCACTTTATTTATTTTTATTTATATGAAAAAACTTTGTTTAAAAATTTTTCTGCAAATGCATAATTTGCAGAAAAGAATATAATTTAATGTTTTTAGGATTTATTAAAGTTATATTGTATGTGTATTTAAGGTAATGGGGAATAGGACAACAAACAGTTAAAGATCTGGACCAGGTGCGAATTACTAAATAAGAGATATTTATTTTTTATTTTTGTATTATTAGGTACTTAAATCGTAAAATAAGCACTAAAAAAGAAGCCACAGAATTGTACATTTTCTACACACTTCTTTTACATTTTACAACCATTCTTTATGCTAAATATGTAATTTTACAATAAAAGTTTAGTTTTCAAGAAATAATTCTATTTAGATTTAGATTTTTAGTTCTTATTTTCCTAAAATTTATATATATTTTTCCACATTAACTTATTCCAATCTAAGAAAAAAATAGACTTCTTCCAAATAGGTTTTAATACACCATTAGCACTAAAGTACCAATATTTAGTAATTAAATTATTAATAAATTTCAGTATTTAACCACATTTCACACTTTTTATTCATGTTTTATGTATATTTACTCAATAAATCAATGTTTTTGAATATACCGCCGATTTTGACATTGGAGTGCGTATGCGCATGCTCTGCCATCCCGCAGACCCTTTCTTCAAATTGTGCCACTTTTCGAAACGGCGATTGATCCTCTATCCTTGTCTATTCTCTTTGGGTTTAATTTAACAATTTTGACACTCCTGGTAACGAGTGGTAAAGCCGTAAATATCCGCCCGGGCGGCTGCAATTTTCATCGGCATAACTGCAATGAATATTCACATATCCGGTAAGTCGGGTCTTCATCGGCACGACACAAATTTGCCGTATCGGGAAACTGCAGTCGGATTACAAACGGCCGGGCGGCCACTTTATTCGATTTTCCGTTCCGGCGCGACAGCACTGGCCCGATGAAATAGTGACGGCAAACATCAACGTGCCAGCATCGGTCCGAGGGCAGTTGGTTTATTGGGCCCCTAACTTTGTTATTTTTTATTGTACTTAATAAATAAATACAGGGTGGGCGTTAAATGTATGAGCATATTCAATATCTATTAAAACAAACATTCCAAAAGTTACACATATATTATGGATATTATTTTAAACTACAAATAATTAAATTTTTATGACCTAAAAATTATGTTGTCCAAGTGACGTCCCTCGCGTTGGTGACATTCTTATTCCGAAGTTATATTTTCAAAACCTTGGCGACAAGTTGCTCGCGGAATGGCGTTTATTTCCCGCACAATGTTTTGTTGAAGCTGGTCTAATATGGTTGAATTATCTTCATAGATCCTTGATTTTAAGATCATCATGACAAATAATTACTTGGAGTAAGATCCGGGCTCCAAGGGGGCCACTAAATATCACCCCTTCGTGAGATGAGTCTTTCATAAACATTTCTTTAAACAAATCCATGGATACTGTCAGTGTGGCTCCTTCTTGTTGAAACCAGGTCGTAGAATTATGTTCTTCAAATTTTTGAGGAGCTGGGACTAAGAATCCCTGTAGTATCTCACAATAGGTATCAGCTCTCACCGCCGCGGCAACTCCTCTTTCATTTCCACAAAATATGGACCAATAATTCCACTTGGTGATATTGCAGTCCACACAACCCATATAACATTTTTTGCCATGGCATTGGCAAAAAGGTATCAAAAAGACATCAAAATGGGCAATTGGCCGTTGTTGGGCCACGTGTTGCAGAAAAATCTGATGGCATCCATCATTATTAAGTTATGATGAAAAAATGAGTTTAGGATGATGGCATCCATCATTAATAAGTTATGCTGAAAAAATGCATTTAGGATGATGGCATCCAGCATTAAAAAGGTTTTGGCAAAAATATGCAATACTCATATTGGAAACGAGAATGGTTTTGTGGATGGAGGTCTTTTAATGTTTGAGTCCAAAAAAACAGGAGATTATCACGAAGATATGAATGGTGATGTATTTGAAGACTGGTTTTCGCAGATGATCGACTTAATACCAGAGGGTTCGATTATTGTAATGGATAATGCAAGTTACCACTCCAAAAAAGTAAATCGTGTTCCAAATTTAAGCTGGCTTAAAAAGACATTCAATCCTAGTTGATGCAACAAAATATTGAACATCCTACAGATTGTGTTAAACTAGAGTTGTTGCAGCTAGTAAAAAGTGATGTCGCCACACATAAAGCTAAGTACACACGTTTTGTAATTGATTAAATAGCTAAGAAACAAAATATAACTGGCTGCCACCTTATCACTGCGAACTAAACCCCATAGAACTTATATCGGCACAAGTGAAAGGTGAAGTAGCCAGAAATAATACTATGTTTAAACTAGTAGATGTAAAAAAACTATTTCAAATTGCCATATCTAATGCTTCCCCAGAAAACCGGAAAAAATGTGTCGAACATGTATTAGAAGTAGAAAATAAAATGTGGTCTTTGGATATAATAGTAGATACAACTGTTGAACCTCTAATTATATAAGTAAACTCATATGACTCAAGTAGTGATAATATGTCAGATATGGAAGAATGTGAATAGCTAGATGTAGATTATGTAGCATATTTAATTAGGTATAGATTATATTTTAAATAATTATTTTTTGACTATGCATTTTTAATGTGTATTATTTTCTTAATAAAATAGTTATTATTAACTATAATTATACCAACTGTACAATATTGATATACTATAAATTTTAAAATAAATTTTTTACACATATAAACGAAACATGATTTTCATTTTACCTAAACTGTTTAAGAAGGGTAAGTTCCCAAAATTAAACTCAAGCGGACCGCCACTGTCAAGGTTTTTATCACATTATTCGCACGGGTAAACATCTGTTATTCCTTTGTATTTGACTCAAAAGGTTGACGAATATTAGAGTAGAGTCTGCCGGCCTAAAATTATGATGCCTTATCAGTACATTACAGGTAGAATTGAAGAAAAATATTGATACTCGGACTAACACAGAAAGCTAATTGCCATAAAATTAAATGATTTATTACAATCGCTTGCAACGAAACAGAGTATAATTGGTCTATTTTCCACTGAGGGAAAAAATCAGCTGTAAACAAATGTAATTAAGACGTTTTCGCCAAATTATAAACTTTAAATTTTGTTTTATTGTTTTTATCGATTACAAACATTATTCTAAGTACATTTTTCTTACGACGTTTTGCTTAAAAATAAAAAATAAAGGTAGTTTACTATTGGAAAAATCAAGTTTTTTTAGTTTTTGCAAACCCTATTTGTACCTTTACAAAATCAACATGTTCTCTTTGTGATTTTTTACACGCAAAAATTTTAATAGGGAATGACTTTTTTCAAAAAATAAAATTTTTGATCCATTTGTCCGCTTGTTGCTCCATCCGTAGACAGTCTGTATATTAAAAAAAGTGTTTTTTATAGAGCACTTCACGTGATTCTTCAATAGTTCACATCTTTTATGTTATAACTATTCATACTTTATATCTTTATATCATACTAGCTGACCCGGCAAACGTTGTTTTGCCATATAAATAATTTTTAAGATGTTAAGGGTGGACAACCCTTATTACTAAGGGGTATGAAAAATAGATGTTGGCCGATTCTCAGACCTACTCAATATGCTCACAAAATTTCATGAGAATCGGATAAGCCGTTTCGGAGGAGTACGGGAACGAACATTGTGACACGAGAATTTTATATTTTTAAGTAATTTCTAGCCTAAAAATTAAAAAAAAATGTTAAGGGTGGACAACCCTTATCACTAAGGGGTATGAAAAATAGATGTTGGCCGATTCTCAGACCTACTCAATATGCTCACAAAATTTCATGAGAATCGGTCAAGCCGTTTCGGAGGAGTACGGGAACGAACATTGTGACACGAGAATTTTATATATAAGATCTTAATTTAATTTTGTGGATACTCTAGTGGGTATTTTACCTGTTTGTGTCCCTTATGGCCAAAATAAATAAATAAATAAATAAATAAATAGTTGCGTTCGAATAAGGTGTAAATGAATGCTATAATGAACTTGAAAAAGTGCGCGGTATTTCTTAATTTAATCCCATCATAATTACTTTCCTCTTCAACGTAATTTAAATATTTAATGGAATTTTACCCGAGCTGAGCATCAAATTTATAAAAGAATTTTAGAGTTTTCCGGAAGGAAACTTAAAGGGTAAGATAAAGAGCAAAAAGGCAGACAAGATAATTTTTAAAACTTGTTAACTGAAAGGCGCTTCTTAAACATCAGCTTTTAAAGCAAAATAGGTAGAGTAAATAAGTATAGGTTAGGTTGAGAGATGCGAATTAAAATATAAATTCCGGGTGTGAACGAACCTATTAGCCAAGCCATAACTCATAGAGTATTAGACATATTAAAATGAGACTTGGTATAGCTAAATGATATGAGCAGAGGAGGGTTTACGCATATTTATTACTTTCATGTCACTTCCAGTTTGACCGAAAATGGCTTTAATTTAAAACACCTGTATATTTTGGGATTTTTGAATTTCTGAGACAATTCTAAGTAAAATGTGACATTTTAAAAGTTTTTAAGTCTACTTAATTTTTTGAAACCATTTAATATTGCATCTACGTGGCCAAAGATTACCAATCCATAGAACCCCACAAGTGAGATTTCAGCGTACCCTAAAAATTTTTAGTACCTACCCTGACCAACAGATGGCGAAAGTAGTACAATGTCGCTTTGCTAATACGATTACCATCAGAAATTAATAGCAGTCGCTGACGAGCAGTCGGCCTGATCAGTTAGAGTGAGGATATACGCAAAATTTAATAAAAATAAAATCCCCGATAAATGGTAGTATCCATAAGATTATTAAATTTATGATTTCAGAATAGTTTATATCGATGGGTTTTTGACAAACATTGTAAGCGACATTCGTCAGTTTTACGGGAAACGTTTTTTTTCATTGAGTCATGAAAACAAAGTTGGTAATTTTTTGTACATACATTAGTGCACGCCTTTATTTCAGATGAAGATATGTTCTATATTGGTTCGGCGGTTCATTTAATTAATGGCAGGTGTTTGAGTACACGCCAAAAAATAAATTAAAAGTACCAAAAATAAAGCAAGTAAGTAGAGAACTAAAAATCGACGTTTAGGTGGCAAGTCTGCCACCGTTGTCAAGATAAATTGAATAAAAATAAAAAATGTAAAAATTGACTATTATTTAGGTTTAGAATTTTAAAATTTTTAGCTTTTTTTAGTAGATTCTGAAAATTTTGACATAAAATGTTAAATATGTTTGTTTTGTAATTCAAATTAAGAAGACATCTAAAATAAAAACATTCAGATCTCTTTCTTTAAAAATAACGCGATGGAAAGAAATGTCGCTTTCGATGTTTTGTAAAAAACCCATCGATATAACACTTTTTTAATATACAGACTGTCTACGGATGGAGCAACAAGCGGACAAATGGATCAAAAATTTTATTTTTCGAAAAAAGTCATTCCTTATTAAAATTTTTGCGTGTAAAAAAAATCACAAAGAGAACATGTTGATTTTGTAAAGGTACAAACAGGGTTCGCAAAAACTTAAAAACATGATTTTTCCAGGAGTAAACTACCTTTATTTTTTATTTTTAAGCAAAACGTCGTAAGCAAAATGTACTTAGAATAATGTTTGTAATCGATAAAAACAATAAAACAAAATTTAAAGTTTATAATTTGGCGAAAACGTCTTAATTACATTTGTTTACAGCTGATTATTTCCCTCAGTAGAAAATAGACCAATTATACTCTGTTTCGTTGCAAGCGATTGTAATAAATCATTTAATTTTATGGCAATTAGCTTTCTGTGTTAGTCCGAGTATCAATATTTTTCTTCAATTCTACCTGTAATGTACTGATAAGGCATCATAATTTTAGGCCGGCAGACTCTACTCTAATATTCGTCAACCTTTTGAGTCAAATACAAAGGGAACTTACCCTTCTTAAACAGTTTAGGTAAAATGAAAATCATGTTTCGTTTATATGTGTAAAAAAAATATTTTAAAATTTATAGTATATCAATATTGTACAGTTGGTATAATTATAGTTAATAATAACTATTTTATTAAGAAAATAATACACATTAAAAATGCATAGTCAAAAAATAATTATTTAAAATATAATCTATACCTAATTAAATATGCTACATAATCTACATCTAGTTATTCACATTCTTCCATATCTGACATACTATCACTACTTGAGTCATATGAGTCTACTTGTTTAATTAGAGGTTCAACAGTTGTATCTACTATTATATCCAAAGGCCACATTTATACATGTTCGACACATTTTTTCCAGTTTTCTGGGGAAGCATTAGATCTGGCAATTTGAAATAGTTTTTTTACATCTACTAGTTTAAACGTAGTATTATTTCTGGCTACTTCACCTTTCATTTGTGCCCATATAAGTTCTATAAAGTTTAGCTCGCAGTGATAAGGTGGCAGCCGATATACAGTTATATTTTGTTTCTTAGCTATTTCATCAATTACAAAACGTGTGTACTTAGCTTTATTTGTGGCGACTTCACTTTTTACTAGCTGGAACAACTCTAGTTTAACACTATCTGTAGGATGTTCAATATTTTGCTGCATCAACCAGGATTGAATGTCTTTTTACGCCAGCTTAAATTTGGAACACGATTTACTTTTTGGAGTGGCAACTTGCATTATCCATTACAATAATCGAACCCTCTGGTATTAGGTCGATCATCTGCGAAAACCATTCTTCAAATACATCAGCATTCATATATCTTCGTGATAGTCTCCTGTTTTTTTGGACTCAAACATTAATCCACAAAACCATTCTCGTTTCCAATATGAGTAATAATTAGTCTACGCCTCTTTCCAGATGGAGGTTTTAAACCCGTAGAAAGTCCTTCATTAAAAGCCTGGCGATCAGTTGTTATATTCCCATCTTGCCAATATTTTTTAACGGTATGTCCTTCATTTATCCAAGTCTCATCTAGATAATATATTGCCTCTGCTTCAGTACGAGCTTTTTTATTTTTCTCAAAGAATCTCTCCTCAATGGACAATTTCTCCATTCTCTATTAATAAAGATTTTCTTTGGAATTTTCTTCCACTGAAAATTTAGACCTTTTAAGATTTTCCAAAGTTTTACTCTACTTATTTCCGGCACGTGTGGTTGCTTTTTCGCAGCTTGAAACATGACATCTAAAGTAGGGATTTTTTTCGGTAAAAGAACTATGTACAATTCGTCGAATTGTTTGTTTTGTGTCGTCTGTTATATAAAGTTCTGTTTTGCCCGGTCTCTTTTTTGGTGGAATTATACCTCCCTCTTTTTCTTGTTTCAAAATTCTGTAAATTGTCGCTTTTTCCACCCCAGTCATCAACGCACATTTTTGAACACAATCGTCCACACCTAAATTAGAGCTTTGATCATTTCTAATATAATCGAATACGTTTTTAACAATCTGCTTTTCGTTTACAGTTAAATGTCCGAAACATGCGCGTTTCTGCGGAGAAGCCATTTTTACAATATTGTAATACTTTGAACAATACTCTAACAATTTATAACCACTCAGTTGCACATACGGAAAGATACTAAAATATATATAAAATTTATAATTCTTATTTGACGCAATTCGGTGTATTTCTACCTGTTCTTTGCACAGAGACTGGTGCGCCTGTGGTTTACAACCTTTTAACCGTCCCGAGACATTTTTATTGCTCGAAATAGAGTATAGCTATACCAAGTCTCATTTTAATATGTCTAATACTCTTTGAGTTATGGCTTGGCTAATAGGTTCGTTCACACCCGGAATTTATATTTTAATTCGCATCTCTCAACCTAACCTATACTTATTTACTCTACCTATTTTGCTTTAAAAGCTGATGTTTAAGAAGCGCCTTTCAGTTAACAAGTTTTAAAAATAATCTTGTCTGCCTTTTTTGCTCTTTATCTTACCCTTTAAGTTTCCTCCGGAAAACTCTAAAATTCTTTTATAAATTGGATGCTCAGCTCGGGAAAATTCCATTAAATATTTAAATTACGCTGAAGCGGAAAGTAATTATGATGGGATTAAATTAATAAATACCGCGCACTTTTTCAAGTTCATTATAACATTCATTTTACACCTTATTCGAACGCAACTATTGAAGAATGACGTGAAGTGCTCTATAATACACTTTTTTAATATACAGACTGTCCACAGATGGAGCAACAAGCGGACAAATGGATCAAAAATTTTATTTTTCGAAAAAAGTAATTCCTTATTAAAATTTTTTGCGTGTAAAAAAAATCACAAAGAGAACATGTTGATTTTGTAAAGGTACAAACAGGGTTCGCAAAAACTTAAAAAACATGATTTTTCCAGGAGTAAACTACCTTTATTTTTTATTTTTAAGCAAAACGTCGGAAGAAAAATGTACTTAGAATAATGTTTGTAATCGATAAAAACAATAAAACAAAATTTAAAGTTTATAATTTGGCGAAAACGTCTTAATTACATTTGTTTACAGCTGATTATTTCCCTCAGTAGAAAATAGACCAATTAGAGACCACCATTTTTTGGATAAATTTTGTTTAGGTAAGTAAATAAACCACATGTGCTGTTTAATTCCGAATAAATTTCTGTCATACAAACTAGTTGTCAAAATTAAAAGAAAATGTCAAGCTTTATTATCAGTAAAATTCTGTGTTGTGGGCTTTAATGTAAGTTTTTCAGGACATAATCTAGCCGTATACCACTCGACCAACAAATTTAAATCGGTTAAACCACCCAAATATTTTTTGCAAGATTAGCTCGGCAAATAGTTCCATGGATAATAAAAAACCCTTGACCGCTTCGCGGTCTCGAGTTTTTAATTTTAAAAATAATATTAAATTATTGTTCATTCAAGTATTTTCCAAGAAAAATCTTACTCAAAATATTGTTAGGTATTGATGTTAATTTATAGGTTTTGTGATATAATATATGATTATTTCCCTCAACAGAAAATCAACCAATCAGAAACCACCATTTTTTGGAGAAATTTTGTTTAGATAAGTAATAAAAGTGCTGTTTAACCACAAATAAATTCCTGTTATCCAAACTAGTTGTCAAAATTAAAAGAAAATGTCAAACTTTATTATCAGTAAAATTTTGTGTTGTTGACTTTAATGTAAGTTTTTAGGAAATAATCTAGCCGTATACCACTCGATCTACAAATTTAAATCGATATAAACCACCCAAATATTTTTTGTAAGATTAGCTTGGCAAATAGTTTCATGGACAATAAAAAAAAACCTTGACCTCTTCTCGAGTTTTTAATTTCAAAAATAATATTAAATCATTGTACATATAGGTATTTTTAAGAAAAATCTTACTCAAAATATTCTTAGGTAGTTTAATCGATTAAATTTATAGACCTTGTGATATATTATATAGGGTGTTCATTTAAAAACTTTCCACTCAGTTATCTTCGAAACGAGACAGATTTGAGAAAATCGCTGAAACACGTCAAAATATTTATTGAGGGGAAAGTTTTACAAAATTGAACGGCGCCCCTTTAACCCCTTAACCACTAGTGCCACCACCCCAAAATTCTTAAATGAGAAGGCGGGTCGAGTGAAACATCATTTTAAAGCTCCTGACGAGTACTTTATAACCCTAGAATATGAAGTCAATATCTTCACCTATTACAAAATGGCGGTACTTTAAAAATTACCTAAATACCTGATTTGGATGGCCATATTTCCGAAACTAAAAAGTTAGATGTACTTAATGTAGTATTTTCTTAAAGCTCTTTTAAAGGTCTTTTTAATGGTGATACTGGTTGTAATATACAGGGTAGAAGAAATAGTACATATTTTTTATTTAAGAACCCTGTATATTATTTTACCATTAAAAAGATCTTTAAATGAGCTTTAAGAAAATACCACCTTAAGTACATTTAAATTTATTAGTTTCGGAAATATGACCATCCAAATCAGGTATTTGTATTTTGGATCCGTAATTTTTAAAGTACCGCCATTTTGTAATAGGTGAAGATATTGACTTCATATTCTAGGGTTATAAAGTACTCGTTAGGAGCTTTAAAATGATGTGTAATTCGACCCACTTTCTCATTTAAGAATTTTGGGGTGGTGGCCCTGGTGGTTAAGGGGTTAAAGGAGCGCCGTCCAATTTTTTGTAAAAACGTTCCCCCTCAATAAATATCTTGACGTGTTTCGGCGATTTTCTCAAATCTGTCTCGTTTCGAAGATAACTTGAGTGGAAAGTTTTTAAATGAACACCCTGTATGATTATTTTCCTCAATAGAAAATAAACCAATCAGAAACCACCATTTTTGGGATAAATTTTATTTAGCTAAGTAATTAAGCCACATGTGCTGTTTAATTCCGAAATAAATTTCTGTCATACAAACTAGTTGTCAAAATTGAAAGAAAATGTCAAACTTTATTACTAGTAAAATTCTGTGTTGTTGGCCTTAATGCAAGTTTTTCAGGAAATAATCTAGCCGTATACCACTCGACCTACAAATTTAAATCGATTAACTACTCAAATATTTTTGTAAGATTGTCTTGGCAAATAGTTTTATGAACAATATTTAAAAAAATCTCGACCGCTTCGTGGTCTCGAGATTTTGATTTCAAAATAAAAGTCCTCGACTGCTGCGCGGTCTCGTGTTTTTATTAAATTATTGTACATTCAACTATTTTTCTTGTGAAGAAATTTGGAGAGAGCAGGTATTTTGAAAACAAATTATGAGAGTTTTTTTAGGTCATTTTATTATAAAAATTTAAAATATAATTTTGGATAACTTCAAAATTATTTTCATTAAAATTTTTGATACCCCTGTAACATTTAGTGGCGGATTTACATGTTTGCCGCCCGTATGCTATCTAGTTTTGCCGCCCCTAAATTTTGCTACCTTAGTCCACATTCTCATATGAACATAAACAAATTTTGGGGAGCAAAAAAAGGTTTTCTACTCAAAATCGTAATTTATTATACAAGGGAAAATAGCTCTGGATTCTAGCTCCCAAAACAAAGCGAAAGGAGATAAAAAATTTAGAGTTAAAATCTAAAATATTTCCCGTGTTACTAAACTAAAACTTAAAAACTTATGTAAAAAGATGACATATTAGGCTAAAAATCACGATTGATTGCGTGCTAAGGTATGTACGTACACTACAGTGCTTTACACACTGCGCCCTCTATTATCGGATCCGTTGGTATGACTAAAAAATGCTTAGAATCAAATTTGTTAAGAATTTTGTGTTCTACAACTTTTATAATAAATATAAATGTAATTAAAAGTAAAGAAAACGAGATATTCGCAAAAACTGATTTTTTGACATTTGACCTGTCATATTTCGAGTTCCTTACACGATATCCTAGGGGATTTCTAGGAGAGTATTTTTTGTACCAGTGGCGGCTCGCGGGTCTAAAAACAGGTGTAGTGCAGGAAGGAAAAAACGCATTCACCATTTTAGCAAAATTGAAAATACTCAACTATCAAAAGTCTAAGTAAAAAGTCTTAATATCTAAAATTCCCTTAATTTTATACACCTCAATCCTTCTATCTTTTGATGCAGCAAATTTATCAATTATATCTTCATAAAATGGTTGAGTTTTTATCAGTTCCTGTAGAAGCTCCTTTTGAATTGAAAATTGGCCAAAGATAAAAGTCTATCTTGAAATATACTGTTTCTTAAGAAAGTTTTTAAACGCTTAAGACAAGAAAAACTCCGTTCCAGTGACACGCTTGTCGACGGTATCGTTAAAATTAGCGAAAAAAGTTTATACGCCTCGGTAAAAATGTGATTATTTGCGCCATCTTGTTTCACTAACTGCTGCAATGAAATATTTCTATAACTTTCATCAGCAAATAATAGGTCAAGTTTATTTTTGAGCCGCTGATTTTTTGATAATGATTCGGCATATATCTCCAATAAATTTTAAAAAGAATCAGTGGAAAAATTTTTGGTTATAATGGCCAAACTTTGCAGTATCAGCAAAGAAATTGTAGTTTGTAACAATCTTCGAATCTTACTTCCATTTTCATCAAAATATGATCTAATTTTTTATAGAGAATTGCTCTGTACTGTCGTTTAATTTCTTCCTGTAAAAATCACTGTCGCTAATAATACTCAAACGGAAACAACCGAAATAATACGTGAAAACCAACGAAACGACCAAAAACGTATACTATCTTTTAAGGCTAGCGATTTACCAAGCGATACACTGATACTCCCACCCGCGATTCTGGCTGCCAGCAAGTATAGCGTTGTCATGGCAACGGAGCGTCAAAGCGTAAACAAAACCCCGCATGTGGTGTATACTTTGGTCCGCTTTATATTTGCAATACACTTGCTGATCGCGGATTGCGATGTTGCGTTGCCGAAAGCGGAGGAAAGCGACTCGCGCCAGCGGTTAATTTATATGCTAGATTTTTCATGGCAAATTTTACAAATAAGAAATAGAAATGAGAAAAATGAATTGAATAATAGTAATATGTTTTATTATTAATTATTTTTGGTGAAGTGGCACTTCATTTACTACACCTAAATAGACGCCACTGTTTTGTACCAAAATAAAGAAATTGACACTTTAATTTGACTAAGGTGACTGGAGTAGGTAGCCCAAATAAAACAGCTTTTTGAAAAGTAAAAAATAATAAAAAGTTAAATTTTTACCTTACAAAGTACAGGTTTATACTTAGTTCTTTTCCGAACACTCTTGGGACTTATTCTGGCGGCTAATCTCGACGCTGTCGCAGCCGTTTTAAATCCGAATCTCTTCTTATATTCTTGTCCAGGACTCTTATCTGAACTGTAACCGGATTGGGGATTACTGTCTTCGTCCGCCGAGTAAACCTGGAGATTTCCATTTTGACTGAAAGTTTTAAAAACACTGTTAATGGTAGAAAATTGTAACATTTTTATGTAAGAGACTTATACAGGGTGGTACCTAAGTAATGAGCCAAAATTCAACTAAATAATTGCGCCCTTAAAATATTACGATTTAACCAGATTATACCGTATACCGGTGTATACACGATCATTCAAACCTGAAAAGCACTTGCATAAGAAGCAAATGTCAAATGAAGCCTTTGATACACACGATTCAGATGTACCTGTCAGTTCTGCGTCAGTTTTGGCCGCTGGTGGCGTGGCGGTAATTTTGTCAATGTATTTAATTACTTTTAACTTGCCAAAAGCATGGATAACCTTGGTACATATCTATAAAATCACGCAATACATCTTCCTGGCGCCAAAAAGTCATTTTGTTAACTCAAAACCAACAATATAACCCCGTAAACGACGTCCCTAAACTGAAACGTTAACTGACGTGTCCTACACATGCACAAATTTGCACGACGCGCGCCACGAAAAATCAAAACCATACACCTATACACGGTCATGCAAAACTGTCACATCTGTCAAAAATGCCAAAGCTCGCGCGAAAATTTGACCGTGTGTATTAAAAAACTGCCACATCTGGCTTGGCATGCGACTCGATGTCCGAGTTTGATTTTTAGTGGCGCGCGTCGTGCAAACTTCTGCATGTGTACAACACGTCAGTTAACGTTCCAGTTTAGGAACGTCGTTCACGGGGTTATATTGTTGGTTTTGAGTTAACAAAATGGCTCTTTGGCGCCAGAAAGATGCTGATTTTATAGATATGTACCAAGGTTATCCATGTTTTTGGAAAGTTAAAAGTAATGAATACATTAAAAAAATAAAAATATATTTTCGCTGAATTACGCTTATGTTCAAGTTTATCACACCACCAGCTGCCAAAACTGACGCTGATCTGACAGGTACATCTGAATCGTGTGTATCAAAAGCTTCATTTGACATTTGCTTTCATGCAAGTGCGTTTCAGGTTTGCAACTCGGACATCGAGTCGCATGCCAAGCCAGATGTGGCAGTTTTTTAATACACACGGTCAAATTTGAGTGCGGTCTTTGGCTTTTTTGACAGATGTGACAGTTTTGCATGACCGTGTATACCCCGGTTATGAGAAGGGGTTTAGATATAAGCAAGACCGGGGATAGCTTTTGTCAGGGACGTGAGGGTGTGAGAATTACGATTTCGGTTGGCAGTTCTGTTCAAAGTTGGTAGCATTATCAGTTGATAACAAAGTGGTGCTTTGTCAAAGCTTTGTAAAAACTGTGGAAATTTGCCATTTTCGTTTTGGTTGTATATTGTGCAATGATTTCCAGTTGTGAATGTTTTTGGTTAGTTTATAGAGACTTCACATATTATTGGTTCGGAGTCGTTTCATTTTAAATATTTTGATAGTGTTTAGTCGTATAGTTTTCAGTCTTTAGTGTTTCTATATACATATGATACAGATAAGTGTCCGCTAGTTAATGGTACACAGAAAACCTACAGATTTCTTAGGCGTTTGGCGACATGCGAAAATACCTATTAGGATTTAAACAAACAAACCTATATCCAAAAGTTGATAATAAGGATGATACGGGGTGTTAAAGGGAAATAAATATTTTTTATTCATTTCGATAATTTCTAATACGTTTTAAATATTTTTAAAACTCGGTATCTAGGAGATTTTTGATATTAGCTATTTATCTGAGCAGTTGCAATTATGGCTAATACGATGTTATTAAAGGCACTTTTGGGTGCACTTTTCTGACTTTTACTTTCGGCCCACGGCCACGGGAGGAAAGTTAACTGGACCAAAAATAAAAATAACCCTAGAAAAAATCGCAAAGATTTAAAAGCTTGGCAACTTGACAACTTATCTGATATTTTAGATTCTTTGTGACACCTCTACCCTCTACCAGAGTTTCTTTATGAGAAGGGGTTTAGACATAAGCAAGACCGGTGATAGCTTTTGTCAGGGACGTGAGGGTGTGAGAATTACGATTTCGGTTGGCAGTTCTGTTTAAAGTTGGTAGCATTATCAGCTGATGACAGAGTCGTGCCTTGTCGAAGCTTTGTTTGAAAAAACTGTGAAAATTTGCCATTTTTATTTTGGTTGTATATTTTACAAGGATTTCCAGTTGTTAATGTTTTTGGTTAGTTTAGAGACTTTACATATTATTGGTTCGGACTTTTTAGAAATTTTGATAGTGTTTAGTCGAATAGTTTTCAGTCATTCGTGTTTTTATATACATATGATACTGATGAGTGTCCGCTAATTAATGGTACACAGAAAAACCACATATTTCTTATACAAAAATACCCATTTAGGATTTAAACAAACATACCTATATCCAAAAGTTAATGATAAGGATGATACGGGGTATTAAAGGGATATAAATATTTTTTATTCATGTATTTTGATAATTTCTGATATGTTTTAAACTTTTTAATAAAACTCGGTATCAGCTATTTATATCTGAGCAGTTGTAATTATAGCTAATACGATGTTATTGAAGGAACATACTTTCGGGTGCACTGAACAACTAAAACGTGAATACCTTAAAAACGGTTGTCAAGACCGATTCTTACTAAGTATACCTTTTTGTGCAGAAAGCATAGAGAAGTTTACTAGTTTACATACATACAGAGTAGTAACAAAAAATTGGGTAGTTTTAGAGAATTTTAAATAGTGTACCCATCGCCCTCTAGTCTACACACAAAAATTAATATTCGATCTGAAAAGCTAATGTTTAAAACCCCCAAGATACCGTTTTATTAAGATATTTAAAAAGGGGGAACAATTATCGAAATAAATTTACTTTTTCTTTTTACTATGACACTAACTTTCTTATTATAAACTTTTGGATATTAGGTATGTTTGGTTAAATCTTAATATTTTGGCATAAGGAATCTGTGGTTTTTCTGTGTACCATTAATTAGCGGACACCCTGTATATAAAGTTTTTAAAATGGTTTTTGACTTACGGAACCATGGAAAATGTTTTGCTCTGCCAGGTACCTCATCGTTCTGTCGTCGCTTTGCCAATATGGCGAATTTCGTGACCTTATCTCATCAATCGACTTTGCCCTCTACTAGACCGTAAGCCAGATGCAAAATTTTGTCAGATTTTTCCTCTTAGTTCATAACTCGTACAGTGCTTCCAAGAAGGTTGTACATGAATCGTTGTGAGTGTCAGCTGTGTCTCCTAAGTTAAAATTGTACAGGGTGCTCCAGAAAAAAAGATCCATATTAAACTTGTGTTTTTTAAAATGATAAACTCATTCTTGGAGTGTGGGAGTAAAAATAATATAAGTTTTTATTAGCGATTCCTATACCAAAACTAAAAGGTATTTGGGATTTTTGAAAAAACATGACAAAATAACCCTAGAAACAATCGCAAAAATTTAAAAGTTTGGCAACTTGACAACTTGTCTGATATTTTAGATTCTTTGTGACACCTCTACCCTCTACTAGACCGTAAGCCAGATGCAATATTTTGTCAGATTTTTCCTCTTATTCCATAACTCGTATACTGCTTCAAGAAGGTTGTACATGAATCGTTGTGAGCGTCAGCTGTGTCTCCGAGGGTGGAATTATACAGGGTGCTCAGAAAAAAGATCCACATTAAACTTGTGTTTTTTAAATGATAAACTCATTCTTGGGGTGTGGGAGTAAAAATAATATAAGTTTTTATTAGCGATTCCTATACCAAAACTGAAAGGTTTTTAAGATATTTGGGATTTTTGAAAAAAACATGACAGAAACAAAATTTTAATATATCCTACCGTACTAACGCTTGAGTTTTTACATTATGTTAGATTATTAATGAAGTGTATATTACCCACATTTAAATTTTTTACTAGAAATTGTACAGGGTGTTCAGTAATTAATATTTACTATTATATTAATTTTTGAACACCTTATATTATTTTGGTAAAAAACTTAAATGTAAGTGATGGTACAGTTGATATTCTAGCAATCTAACCTTATATACCAGGTCAAGCATAAGTAAGGTAAGATAGGATATTAAAATTTTATTTTTCTTTAAAAATTTCAAAATCCCATATATGTATTTTAAAAACTTTCATTTTTGATATCGGTATCGTTGACAAAATTTACGTCATTTTTATTTCTACAATCCAAAATTAAACTAATATACAGGGTGTCTCATTTAAAACAACACAAGGTAAATATACATCTTTTCTTTGGAGCACCCTATATAATTCCACCATCGGAGCCGCATCTGACGCTCACAACACTTCATGTACAACCCTCTTGAAGCATTTTACGAGTTATGTGCTGAGAGGAAATGGGTCGCGGGCTCAAGGATCATACGCTCATAAAAGTCATTCATTAAAAAATAAATTAAATGGGAATTAAAAAAAAATGGTTGTAAATAAAATAGTATATAACCTTGGTGAAAAGTTTCATTACTGTCTCGAAAAATGGTTCATCTGTTTACCTTAGCGCTCCGCGCCTTTGTAAATAATCCTTTTCTTTTGACAGTAATGAAGCTTCCTACAGGTCTGCTACTATTGTTACAACATTTTTAATTCCCATTTATGCAGCACTTTAATGGAGTGACTTTGCTCGAGCTGTGTCACGGAAAGCACATTCTACTAAGCATATCTTCAAATGAAGTAACTCAGGAGAGGTTGGCCATGGTGTTTGTGAGCGTCAGATGCGAAACCCGATGGTGGGTGCTTAGTAGGGTGCTCCCAAGAATACTCACTTGTGTTGTTTTAAATGAACACCTATATATTAATTTAATTTTGAATTGTAAGAAATAAATGACATGCTGTCGGCGATACCGATATCAAATGATTTTAAAATACATATGAGATTTTGAAGTTTTGAAAATAAAATTTTAATATCTATCTTACCTTACTTATCTTGACCTATTATATAGGTAGATGCTAGAACACTCAACTTTGCCTCTTTTACATTGAAGTTTTGCAGAAATGTATAGTGTTCAAGAATTAATATAATAGTATATTGAATACTAATTTGCAACAAATGTGGTAATATATATTAATAATCTACTGTCAGCAAAAACTCGGCGACCAATACAGTAAATCTATTAGAGCACTGTTTCTCCCTCAAGTCCCAAATATCTTAAAGGCCTTTCGGTGAGCATAAGAATCGCTAATAAAGCATATTGTTTTCCACACCCCAAAGAACTGATTTATCTGGCCCCAAAAAAAAACACAAGTTTGTATTGGATCTTTTTCTGGAGCATATCAGTACAGCCCTTCTAACATTAAATGACCTGGCTACTCAACTAACATTGTGGTATGGAGGCACAAGAGAAAAATCTGACAAAGTATTGCATCTGGCTTACGATACAGTAAGAAGGCAAACTGTCTGGGAATCACAAATATCGAGCCAAGGGAGTTGTCTAGGCTGAAATTTTGCGTTACTCTGGGGTTATTTTTGTCATGTTTCCAAAATCAAGCTCTGCACAGTGCCACAGTAAGAATGGCAATAAGCATATTCGCACCACTTCAGAGATCAGTTTTATCAGCCACAGACACTGGGTTAATATGGTTTCTGTACCCTGTTGGTACAGCAGAAATTGGCCTCCTAACGACGGCAATAACTGGCACTGTTTTACACAGTTATGAACTAAGAGAAAAAATCTGACAAGTTGCATCTGACGATGTGAAGGGTAGGAAATCATTGACGGATGGGTGAGGTCGCCATATTGACTAAACAAACTGTTGAAGCTACCTCAAGAACCATTTTAAAGCACATATGCAGGTGTCCACTGATCCCATTGGTGCTGAAGAGCGCAGTTTCGCTGTGCCAAGCTGACAGTTTGGCCAGGCACTGCCTAATATCAAAAGTTTATAATAAGAAAGTTAATTATGTCATAATAAAGAAAGAAACAAATTCCTAAAATAATTGTTCCCCACACACGTATCTTGGCAAACAGTAATCTTGGGGGTTTAAGCATTAGCTTTCAGATCAGTGACGAGCACGATATTGTGAAACTAGAAGGCGATGGTACACTTGTTTAAAATTTAAAACTACCCAATTTTGTTACTATCTGTGTCATGTAAGAAGCAATAAGCTTCTCGCTTTCTGCGCAAAAGGTATGCTGGTATTTTCACGTTTTAATTGTTCGGTACGCCCAGTGTCCTTCAACAACATCGTATTAATATAAATTTGGCACAACGAATTGCCGGACACCGTAAAAAGTTTAAAATTGCTATCGAAGTATCAAAATACATGAATGAAATGTACTATTTTCTTACATATCATCAACTTTTGGATATAGGTAATGTTTGTTTAAAATCCCTAAATGAAACTATTTTAACCTTAAATAATATTGATTTTGCTGTGTACCATTATTGAAGACACTCATCGTATCTGTATTTATAAGCGATGACTGAAAACTATTCGACTAAATATATCAGAAACACAAAGTCGGAGCCAATATTGTGTGAGTCTCAAACTGGCAAGCGTGGCGGCGAATCCTTGTGAAGCCTTCTGACCCGAAGGTAAGAAAATGGCGAATTTTGCGGTTTTCAGGCAAGAAACTCGACAGGTACGACTCTGATAAATCGGTAATGCTTTACCCGGCTGCTGGGACGCCGACGAAAATCTTCGGTCTGCGCCCTCACGTTATGATCTAGGCCTTTCTCCGCAAAGCTCGGCAGAAGAGCAGAGAATGATGCAAATCGTCTCAGATAGTTGTCCGAGACCAAACTTTGAAAACGTCTTTGCGATTTTTCTGAGGTGTACATTTTGGTCGGATAACTGCGTGACAAACAAGATACAGAAATAAGGAAACTAACTATGTCGTATTAAACGCCATATTGCAACTGCTCAGATAAATAGCTAATATCAAAATCTCCTGTTCAGTTTTTAAAAATATTAAAACGTATTAGAAAAGAATATCGAAATGAGGATAAAAATGTTATTCCATATCATCTGACTAACTTTGAATATAGGTTTGTTTGTTAAATCCTAATAGACAATAGCGTGATAAGCGAAACGCTACAAAATCTGCCAGGTTTTCTGTGGCGCCGACCAACTGGCGGACGCTTATCTTGTCGCTGTATGAAACGCTGAACTGAGGCCTATGCGACAAACATATCCCAGAAATATTCAAAATGAAACGACTCAATGTGGTGTCTCATCAAACTAAGCCAAACATTCACAACTGAATCATTGCTGTACAACCAAAACAATGCTGGGCAGTTTTACCAAGCGACAAGCACCGCTGATCGGCTGATAATGCGGCTTTTGAACAGAGGCTGCCAACCAGTGTTCACCGCAAGTCTGACCGGTGGCGCTACGCTATCTAAACCCCTCTTGCCGAGGGCATCTGATCGTAAAAACTGTCACGTCGTCGAAAACCAAGCCGTGTGATGAAACTGCCGCATCACCAACTTTAACATCTGACTCGTGTCCAGTTAAACTGGCGCTTGCATGAATGTCAAATGGCTTTTGATACACACGGTACTGGTCAACGTCGGTAACGGCAGTGTGTGATAAACGAACATAAGCGTAATTCAGCGAGAAAATATATTTTATTTTTAATGTATTCATTACTTTTAACTTTTCAAGAACATGGATAACCTTGGTACATATCTATAAAATCACATCTTTCACAACGCCAAAAAGAACCATTTTGTTAACTCAAAACCAGCAATATAACCCCGTGAACGACGTTCCTAAACTGGAACGTTAACGACGTGTTGTACGCATACGGTAGTTTGCACGACGCGCGCCAATAAAGAAATCAAACTCGGACATCAATCACGCTCTGCTTCCCGAATAATGACTTTGGGCCTATCACACGGTCGTCTTCGCCTCAGCTTTGTCTGTTTCCCAGATGGCAGTTTTTACATGACCGTCAGTATGGTTTGACCTGACTCTGCCCCAATGCTATTGATAATGTGTCAGGACACGTCGGTCGGGGCGATGGGGTTTGGTTATATTGTTGGTTTTTGGTCAACAAAATGACTTTGCCGGAAATAATGATTTGCGTGTTTGGGCTGTGGCCATGATTATCACCAACGACGGTTAAAGTGATTGCATTGAGCAATGCATGG